>JAOSBP010000003.1:22276451-22287568 GCA_027563825.1 Erythroxylum mucronatum
TAACTATATTTGTAATGTTGATTTGTTTTAATATCTTTTGCACTCCATATTTAGTCATCCATTTATAATAAATGACTAGGTTAATTTAACCTGAAGTATTATTTCATGAAAAGTATGAAAATACTTAAATATTCGATAATTGTAACATTAATAGTTTTATCACATTCTAAAATATAATTAATTTGAGAAAAGAAAATAAATCATACTCTCAATAGTAATAAAGGAGTTACAAAAAATATAATTTGATATCAACCTTTTTTATATATTTATTACAATCAAATATGATTAAGTGTATGGGTATAAAAAACTACCTAATTTTTTTTAAAAAAATTAAGCATTAAGATAAGGTAAAGGAGAAGAAAATTATTTTTTTTTTTTGAAGAAATGAGAAGAAAATTATTAATTAGGAAAGACACAAATCTCTCCTTTATTTAAGAATTTTTTTAAAAATTCCTTGATTTTTAAAATTCTTTAAAAACTCCATCTAGTTTCTAGTTTTTCGAATAAAACTCTTCTCTCGTACTTTAGTTAAATATAATGACAAAACACACAGGGACATAAATATTACGGAGGTGTTTGTTTTTATTTTTATTTTTAATTTTATGTTTTTTCAAATTCAGTAAAAAAAAATGCTTGTTTGAATTTTTAGATTCTGTTTTTGGTTTTGGTTTTTTCCAGTTTTCAAAAATTATAAAAATCATAAAAATTGGTTTTTGTATCCTGTTTATATTTTTTTTCATAATCTGATTTACTATTATTTAATTTTTAATTTTTAATAAAAATTATGAATAATTTAATTCAACATTATATATTTAATAAATTAAAATTAATTTTCAATAAAATCATGAATAATTTAAATTTTATAATAAAATTATATGTAATTAAATTATAATAATTATTAATAAATATAAATAAATTTAAAACATATAAATATTCAAATAAAATTTGATTTACTAATTAAAATATAATTCAAATAAATATTAATTTATAAATAAAATGTGATTTTTAAATTATTTAATTTATTAAAATAACATAATTTTATTAATAATATGTTAATAAATATTATATAAGAGATTAAATAAATTAATTTAATTAAAAATAATTTATCTTTAAGTTTTTATCTGATATGTAATTATTATCAGTGATAACAATATAACTACATTAACATTAACATTAACAATCAAACATATTTGTGTGTTTATTTAAAAGAAAAACATAAACAAAAAACTGAAAACGAAAATTTAAAACAACAACAGAAAAACATTGTTAGAACTAAACAGTCGCTACACTTATATCAATTAAATATTGTTTACATGACGATTCAATCTAACTTTTTAACTTAAGCTGAACAAATTAAATCTTACCCAAACAAATAATTTATTATAGTTATCTTCAAATATTATATAAGTTGAATTTAATTTGTTTACATTATATTTAAGAGTTGAGTTTGAATATCATATTAGTAATATTTGATTAGTTCATATTTAATATTTGTACCACATATATTTTGTCATTATTTTTTAGTTGAAGACTAATATTATGGTTTTTCCCAAAAAATTAAGAACTAGGTGACTTTTCCAGAATTTTAAAAATTATAGTTTTCTAAATTTTTTAAACCACAAGAGATATTTATGTCTTTTTCTCATATTAATTATCTTTTTCATTAACTCAACTATCATTTAACATCTACATTACTAATTGTTACTAAAACAATAATTAAATTGTTACATATGTCAAGCCATCCTAAACTACATGATGCCACAGCATTAAAAAATTAGTACCTAAGTTATATGACACTGCAACACATTATTATTAATTCTTTAAACGACATTGCTCCTCTTTAACTAGCAAAATGGTCTTCTCATTCCTCTGCATTTACTTTTTAACTATTTCTTTTGAAGCATAACTAATCCTCTCAACAAATTTATCTATAAGGTTAGTCTTTAGAAATTATTAATATAAATTAATCATAAAAAAATTATTGAATCGAAACTTGAACAACAACTTTATTTTACTATTTGACTGCCTTACCTTTAGAATTGTTATTGGCATTCCTTTAAACTCTCTTAATCTTCATAAATCATAACTAAAATTTTCCTTGACCTTCCATATGTTATTTTAAGTTATGAAACATGGAATATAGGAAGAACACCTATACTATTGATCATCTTGAAAGGATCATAATATAGGGGAGTCAACTTTTGAATTCCTCCTCATTTCATGTTTTTTTTTTCTATATGGTTATAATTTGTCTAAACATTCTCCTATTACAAATTTTCTTACCATTCTTCTCATACATAATATTCATTTCATTATATGATATGCTATCAGAATGGTGAAATTTAACTATTTGTCTGTGCTAACTATTTAAATAACTTTTCAATTATGGCACAAAAAAGTGGCAAATATCTGTATACAATTTCAAAATGTGTGGTTTAGATAACAAAGTGAGAATTAGTAGTGCACCATTATTTAACCAAAACCAACCATCATTCTAACTTGGAAGATAATCAAATGTCATACATTTTATGTAAGTTTTAAGTTTTTCATTTACTATTTCTATATATGACTATCGGTTTGTAGATGGTAGTTAAATCTTTTACCCTCAGAAAACTCCTTCCAAAAGTTTTTTGCAAATGTAGGATCTTGTATCATTGGTTATTGATCATGGTATGCCATACATTCTGATGAGTTTAACAATAAGACCCAATGTTATTGATTGAGTAGTATATTTGATTTATCAACCAATACTAGAATTATAAATTTCAAATATTTAAGGTAATTATTCAATAAAGTCAAAAGTTATGTAACTTTAGTACTATTGAGGAATAGTTAGAAGATGACATAAATTAAATGAATATAAAGGTTTATATTTGTTTTGATGACAAATTCCACATTCATTTACATACTTTTTGACCCTTTTTTGTGTGTTCCCTTTCTAATGAAAAATTGCGTGAAGTCTCTTAAATGTGTCAAATACACTACAATATCCACCCATTGAGTTATCATGAAAATAAAATACAACTTTTGGCCTTTAATTCTGGCTTATTGCTTACTTTATAAAATCTTTGACCAAATATAAGGTGAAGAACTTAAACTACCATCTTTAATTATTTTTATCAACTTTTAAAGTGTAGTATCATTTATCAAACTCAAAACAAAAAAGTCTAAATTTTATATATGATCATATAATAAAGGACAATACTACATATTATGGTAAGTGCATCCATTATACTCTTTTTTTGTATCCAATTTCAAAATCATAACCAAATAATCTATATAATCATGGCTATTAACAAGGTAGATTATCTTCTTCTCTAAAAGAAACTTCAAACTCTTGTGATCAATGTGAAACATAAAGTTTCTTCCTACAAGATAATGATTTTAATGTTTAATAGTCGTTATTAATACTAATAATTATCTTTCATAATAGGGTTATGTATTTAGCTGAAAAAGATTTACTCACAAATGTTATAGAGTGTCCTTGTATTAAAATTACTCCTATACCTTTTCCAATATCACTAACATCTGAAATTAAAGTTTTAAAAAAGTTAGGTAAGGAAAACACAAGAGTTATTGTTAAGAATGTTTAAGATTTTGAAAGAATTCCTCTACCTCCACTTTCCTTCCAAAAGATCCTTCTTATGTATGTTGTTAACATTTTCTCAATTGTCTATAAACCTTAATAAACCTTTTATAAAAACATGCTAACCTAAAAATGTTCCTCAACTGCTAGAGAGAGTTAGGTATAGGCCACTTCCTCATAGCTTCAATTTTCTTAGGGTCATTAACTATATTTATGATGTTATTTTATGGTTTAGGTACTCTATTTGGTCAACTCAAATACACATTTACTTCTTTTAGCAAGCAAAAAATGAATTCTTATAATGTGTAATATTTCTATTATATGAGTTATATACTAGTCTAATGGTGAACTATACGCAATTATATCATAAAACAATCAAAATAAATCCTAAAATGTAGTTGAAACAAAGTTTTCATAAACTATGAAAGGTTGCAAGTACATTTATACAATCAACTGACACTATCAATTATTTATAGTAACTTTAATAAGTCTTGAAAGCTATTTTATAAGTATCATCTTCCCTCATTCTGATTTTTTTGATAACCTAATCTCAAGTCCAACTTAGAGAAACATCTTTCCCAATGCAATTCATCTAATAATTTTTCAACAAAAGGTATATGAAATTTGTCCAAAATTATTTGCTTGTTGAGCACCTTGTAATCTACATACAATCTTTAAGTACCAAACTTTCTTTTTAACCAACATTATAACGGATGAAATATGACTCATAATATTCTTAATAATACCTAGAGTAAACATGTCTTGCATAATAACTCCTATGGATTTTATCGACTAATGTATCTATATGATCTTTTATCTATATTTAGAGCTCCTTCTTCAAGTTTAATATAGTGATTATGTAACCTGATTAGAGGTAAGTGGGTTGATTCACTAAAAAACTTAAAAAATAATCCAATGATGTTATTAATAGTGCCTTCAGAAACATGAGTGGTGATTTGGGATAGTAATGAGAATCAAGTGTCCATTAATGTTGTTGGTCATTCTGCCATAGAAAAAATTATGCATTAGACCCTTCTTTTGCATTAATCTAGTGAATTTCTTATATGAAGTTGATTATATTAGTTGGCCTTTCTTAATTATTAATTAAACCAATTAACCATTCTACTAAAATAACTCACAGCCCTCTTTTAATAATTGAAAATGAAATCATTTAGTGAATTGCATTCCCAATACTTATTATAGCCTCCAATTTTTATTAATAAGGTATTTATACAAAATTATTGACTACTCATAGTTTAACGGAAATTCTTACATATATATGAGAAGTTTAATTACATTCTTCTTACTATCGTTGTCTTTAGTCATTCAGTACCATTGGAAGCCTCTCCTTGCATTACAAACTCAACCACAAAAATTGTAAGTGTTTCCCCATCAACCAAAATTTATAACATTCTATTTCTTAAGTGCTCCATTAACATTAGATGTTGAAAATTCTAAATTACCACGACAGCCATTGCATACAATAAAATGGAAGGTTGATTAGTTTCATCTTCCACAACTCTCTCTTTTATAACTTAATTACTTCCATATCCTTCAATCACTTTTCTATAATATATATTTGAAATTGTTTACATTTTCCTTTATGTCTAGGTATATCACTTCAAAAACATAAACTTAGACTCTTTTCATCCAATTCTTTGCTATTGGTTGCTTAATAAACTTATTAACACTAGATTATATCCTTTTTTACTCTAAACTTAATTAGATTTCCCAATAACCCACTAGTCTATTTTGCTCCTCTGCCAATAATTGAAGGCCTATTATTATCCCAAAAACTAGAAACTAGTTTTGTTTAAATTTCTCACGTAACTTCTTGTCTTTCTAGTTAAATCATAATATTCTTGTGTGTTTTTTCAATTAAGCTACTTCACTGGGTATCCACCACTATGTATCCAATCTTCTTCATAGGGCTTTTTAGGAACAAAATCACTATATAAGACTCAATAATCACCAAATTATGTGAAAAAGAAATCAAATTCCTTATAATACTGCTTTATTAATTCTTGCTATATCAATTCTTTTAATTCACCCTTATGATCATTTGAAAGATTCACCAAAACATTGTTCTAACACCAAGATATATTTTCTCCAACTCAACACATATGAAGTCAAACAATTCTTACATATAGTTGGTGTCATTGTCATGCCTTATTATTCATGTGCATCGAAACAGTTCTTATCTTTAAATTAGAAGGTCTACCGTTCAAAAAGACAAATTGCTAATATTGACTATCTATTACTTTAATCTTGAGCTATAAAAATGAGGAAACTCAATTTTGTTGAACCGTTTGGGCACTAAGTAGCTGCCTCAAGAATGACTTTTTTGGGTTTCTCATCAGAGCTCCTCTACTAGATTCTTATTAAAATCATCTTATTGAGTTCTCCAATCGATGAGAATCAATTGCTTTGATACTAATGTTACAATCAAAATTGATTGTGTAGTTAGTAAGAAAATTCCTATGACACTAAAATAAACTAGAATTTGAAGATTAAGAGAAGATTAGAAGAAGACAATGATCAATAGCTCAGCTGTCATTTAATAAATACATTGCTAGCCGGTACATAAATACTAATTGAATCATAAATATGTCAAAGCTTCCTAAATTACATGATATCATAGTAATAACATTATGTCCTAAAGTTACATGACATCACCACACTCATTATTACTGGCTCCTTAAACAATGATGCTCTCCCTTCTCCTCCTCAACTATTTTTTAGCTAATTTATATTAAATAATAGTAACACATAGCATTAGATACTCCAAATACGTATATCTATACTCCTTTTTAAAACACATGCCTATGCTTCTTTTTCCATCCAATTCTGTTGCTTAATGAACCTATTAACCCTAGAATTGACTCCTTGTTTATTTATTCCAGCCCTAATTGGATTTGCCAATAACCTACTACTCTATTTAGCACCTCCCCCAATAATTATAGGCTTATTATTATCCCATAAACTAGAACATTGTTACAACACCAAAATATTTTTCTTCCAACTCAACTTATATGAAGTCAAATGATTCTTATATGGTCAGATTCATTGTCACGCCTCATTACCATGCATGTGCAAGGGCTTCCTAAATCACTTGATGTCGTTACGTCCCAAAGTTACAAAGATGTCGTTATTTCTAACATCTTAAACGATGATCCTCCTTTTGAACTCATAAAATGTTCTTCCCTCTCCTACTCAGCTACTTTTTAGTACTGGATTTTAATACTTTAATAAAGATTCTATCAATTTCCAAGGATCTTTAGCAATTATCTTCACCAACAATGGTATTCAAAATTAAAAGAGAAGGGAATTAGAGTTGAAAGCGAAAATTTTAATACCATACAAGTACTTTCTGTCTCAATCGAAGTTGGTTATAATTGAAATGCAGCCTAACAAGACCTGCACAAAAGCCATAATTTTACTCTTTATAACATGAAACCTACCGCATGATACAAGGAAAGGTCACTACATAGACCTCAATGGGCATGATTGCGTACCTGTACCGTATATACACCTTTGAGCAACTAGTTGCCGACAGATGCCACGTACCTTGTGGGAGAGACTACTTATTGAGCTTAATAATGGCTAAAGTCTATCGGGTTGTGTTTAGCTGATATGGAGCTGAGAAATCTTGAAAGACAGCTTAGAGTTTGGGGGTGAGGACATTTACTTAAAATGTTCTTCTTTGGCATGTCAGTAAATTAAATTTAAGGTTTCTTTTTGACTCCTATCGTGTAAAGCTGTTGGATAAGTGTCAATAATAAACCCAATCGGATATGACTCAGGTTGACTCATTTCTGATCTCATCTCAATTGGATATGGTTCAGGTTGACAGGTTTTAGGTGACAAACAATCTTTTGACGGCTGTGTTCTTCCACGATGTACCAGTCTCTCAGCTTCCATGCTCCTTCCTCCTAAGAAATGTACATTCAATTACAAGTCAAGAATTGTGGATCCATTTGGTTTTTAAAGCGACATGAGGGTTATACTAATGAAACTTAAACCACTCATATCAGCTTCACTATGGGTCCTACATAAAGTTATTAAAGAAATCGAGGCCCCCGTGATCCATTCTGACTCTGCAGTAAGCAATCAATTGTGTGAAGCAAATATGCTGCTACACATGTTGGCTTATTGAAATTATTGAGCTCGCAGCAATGCACCATACTCAAAAACTCCTGGCAGCATTAGGCTTTTGATAACAATCCTTAGCGTAGCCCCAGCTTGAGCTCAGTTCGGATTATCCGTACTCTAGTTTCCACCCATTTAACTCTCAACGATAAACAACAATGACTAGATCCTCTACAAAGATATTTCAAAACAGTTCCTCAATACACCAACAGTTACATAATACCTCACGATGTAACAGACTAGGTCCCCCACCCCTAGTCCCTTCAGCCATCCAAACAAAATAAAGTCCTGGGCAACAATGTCCAGTTCTTCTAATATCATGAAAAGAAAAATTATGGGAACTCTGGCAAAGGTCCCTGATTAATCATTACAGTGGCCAGTACATAAAGAAACTTGGCATCATGCATGGCTCTGGCGTCTTCTGTTCCCAATAATTTGACCAGGAGGCTTGTAAAGATTTTGGTGCACCTCATTCAGAGGTTTTCAAGTTACTCTAGCAAGTTACTATCCTTTTTAATCTAGTCCTGAGGTCACACATCAACGGTTCCCCCATCAACAGCACTTCCATCCATGACATGTAAATTCTCCTCATCCTTAATTGCTTCAGCACTTTCATCCCCATTATTGGTGGTCTTCATTTCATCCCCATTGGCAAAGCCATCAACTTTTGCTTGATTGGCTTCTCCTTCCCTGATCAAGGCAACATCTTGGATGACTGCTTGTTGGTCCGTGGCAACTGAATCATCCTTTATGATTTGACTGCTGCCAACAGTATCTAAGACATTCCCATCAACATCATTCTTCACGACACTTTCATCGGCTGGTGCATCTCCAGGTTTAGGGCTTGTCTTTGTGTCGTTGTCAGCAGCATCCATTTGATGTTCAGAAATTTGATGAAGAGATGGATCAGCTGGCAAAGAACTTCCCTGATCATCTGAAGTCGTAGGCTCCAAAGTTTCTGTATCTGGAACAGAAGTTGTTGATACTGCCTCAGCCGCCTCAGCTTCGTTATTCTTAGCAATTTGCTCTTGTTGTTTAGCCACTGCTGTATAATAGTTCATGAGATTATGTACTCTCTCCAATTCAGCTACAAGAATCCCATAGCGACTTTGTAAAGTTTTCTCAAGCTCCTTTTGCTTCTGAACTTCATCCCAAAGAACATTTATCCTATGGGTTGCTGCCAATTGCTCCTGCTTTTGCAAAGCTTGGAAGCACTCAAGTTCTGTACTAGCTGTTTCAATCTGCTTTAAGGTTGAATTAATAGGTGGCAAAAGTTGCCTTTCTGCCCGCACCTGTCCATTCAAAAGCCACTAACTCAATAACTTGGGATTGTGATCTTTAAAAAGCATCTAGCATGAATGCAAACATTTATTCAAGTCCAAAAAGATTACACACATTATTTTCAAATAAACTGTAAACCAACTGTAAATGATAAGTGTTTAGTGATTACTGCTATTTGATGCATCACATAAATATTTACACCACGGACCTTGATGGAATGTAAGCTAACTGATGCCTTAACAATTTTATGACATGCACTGAAGAGTTTATGATCCCAAATAATGACAAAAGGCCATAATTTAAATATGTTTTGATGGATTCTGATAGACCACTAAAGACATACTTTTGCAAGAAGACTAAGTCAAGAGCAGATAATGTAATTAGTTGGCAGTTATTAGAGGAGAAATAGGAAGAGTTGGTAGTTTCAGATTTTCAGTAGAAGTGGGTTACTTCTTGTTATCGACAATTAGGATTTATTATTACCTACAAGTAGGTCTCTAGAAGTCAAGTCTATAAATAGGTCTATAGTAATTGTCATTAGGTGTGCAATCTTTCTATTTTTAAGTATATTCTTGGAGTTTAGGCAGCTCAAATTGTCTTTTGTTACTGGTGTGGTTGTCTGTGAGAATCTCCAGTACTCTCTATATCAGTTTATTTGCATTAAATAAACAATGGTATTTTCCTTTCCAAAGCGTAATTTTTTATTTTCTTCTAGTTCTACCAGATTCTAATCACATATTTATCAAGTTGAAAATAGGAGATAGAAAACAAGCAACGGAGAAAGTATAGTAGTGCGAGTTGAGTGCTTCAAAGTTTAAAGCAGTTTCTTGCTCTTGCTTTCAAGCTGCTAATTGCTCTAGCTTTTCTAAAGTTTGGAAGCACTCAAGTTATGTACTGTCAAATAAATGAGGTTGAAATAAAAGATAGAGAAAACAAGAGCTTCCCATGCAGAGTTGCTGCTCCAAAATTTAGCGTAGTTGCAAGAGAGCACTTAGCATCAATCACCAACATGCACAAGGCACTAAAATTACATCTTGTATCACAGCACAATTATGCATCAACTTTGCAATTCTAAAATGCAGCAAATTTAGGGTGTTTAACTATCAAAATTAAGAAGGCAATAACCAATGATTAGAACGTAAAAGGACACAGGACAATACTAACAACTAACAACACAACATACAAGATTGACAAACAAATTATACCTGGTAACCTTGTGTGAGAACATTAACCTTCTTCTCAAGACGTAAAGCTCTTTCTCTTTCAGTCTCTAACCTTGTTTTGACATTCTCAAATTCATTCTGCAATGCTGCAAGTTTCTCCACATTTCCAGCAACACTTGAGAGACCGTAAGCATTTCGAGCAGGGAAGTACATGAGATCATTTACACATGTTTTGTGTGCTTCGACATATTCATCAAGAGACTCATTTTCGTGCCCCATTGCAACACGGATATACTGAGCTTCTTCCTTGATTAAAATGTCAGCCTGAAAAGAAGAATCGAATCATAACACTTTCTATAGCATAGAGAAACTAACTTATTATCAAAGTCATGGTAGTCAAATAGGAGATGTGAAGATGACGATTGGCAATGTAGGTAGAATCTCTAGGCCAATACTTCAAGCATTTAGTATAACATTTCTCTTTCAGATCTTAAGCAAAAAGCATTGCAAGCTGAATATAAATATTGACCTTGATTGTTAGTACTTAAGCAATTAAGAGTATTCCCGGTTCAGCTTGATTGTCAGAACATTAGCACAATGCACCAAATCAACTTCTCACATGCATAATTTCCCATTTTTTTAGACACTCATCAATCCATAGCAGAACCCGAATGCTGAAGATGGAGGGCAACTAATCTTTCTCTGATAGATAAACTTTGATCAGAAGTATAGTGAACCACAGAGTAAGAACAGATGCTAAGTCTCAGGCCTAACATGTAGAGGAGCAGTATCGTAAAACTCCACAACTTTGTTGATCTTTACCCCACTTGATGACTCAAAATGAATGCCGTAAGAGGCTATAATTGTTAGCACCCTTCCTAATTATCGGCATGACTAGTATTAATAATCAGCCCACTAAGCCATCCAACCCTACATCC
>JAOSBP010000003.1:22301154-22333731 GCA_027563825.1 Erythroxylum mucronatum
TGCTAACATACTTGATTAATTACACCTTAATTAGTGCTAATTCAACCTATTTAATCTAATCATGCTTGATTAATCATAAAAAAAATTCGGGGCTAACAATTAGGGCGTCACATAATAAGTCCCACGTAATGAACGAATTGAAGAGAGCAAAGATATTTTAATAAAGTTTGAGAAAATTTATAATTAAGTATAAAATATTTAATAAATTAAGATTAATATGAGATATTAGATCTAATTTGGGCATAATTGGTATTTAGTTATAACTATTTGTAATTCTAATTAAAATTTAATCGAAATTAGCTTAACTTCAATTAAATTACTAAAATATTTAAATTTTATTATAGATAGACTTAAGCTCTAATGGAACTAACATTCCTTGCTTAACCCTCTTTGTAAGAGTTACAACGTTCTCTTAATTTGTTTTATGGATACCATTAAAGGCCGAACACTTGTACGATTACGGTGATTAAGATAGACCGATTTTGAAAACTATTCAAAGGATGCAATAAGAAAAAAAAATCAAGTTTTAGAATAAGGTAAGAATTAAGACTCATGCTTTATTATAATTTATGTGTTAATCATTTTATAAAATTAAAATGATCTTGATTTTTGAGAAATAAATTACGAAAAAGTTCCATAATTATTCCATTGCGGTCGAATCAAATCCCGTCATAATTTTCCATTAAATATTTGGTCATTACTAATGAGTATATTAGTCATAATCCACTAGTTAGACTTTTTAAGACAAGTTTGAGACATGAATGTTGTCATAAGCCATTTAGATATGAGAACAAAGATTGGACCACTCTTAAAATAATCGAATCATTGACCTCTTTTATATATTACACGTGGTTAAAAACTCCCAGTTTCAATTAGTGGAACAACAAATAAATCAAGAATCATTGATCAATTAGGAAAAATGTGGAAAGAAAAAGAAAAAAGAAAACTCAATTAAAAGACATAATCGACGTGAGTTTTAGTTACTTGTCTAATGAAGTCAAAATGTCACATTTGTAATGTATATATCGATATAAATTATTAACATGTACTTTGTTATGCGACTGTTAAACTCAATATTATAATAAGCGAAAGAATTATGCTTAGCAGTTTATCAATTATGTGTAATTTATCTACTGAAATAAAATACTAATATAATTTTAATGAACATATATCATTATATGATAATAACATGATGCCTTATGTTTATCTTTTTTTAATTTTGTCAGATTAAAAGGGAAAAAGGATTTGATCCCCCTAAGACCATCTTGCAAATGAATGCGCGTCCGCGTTAATGACAGAACTTTCATATTATGTCTAAGCAAGGTCTAATCGGTAATGAAATGCCTCTAAAATTTGCCAGGCCCAAGGAAACAACTATTGTTTACTAAAAACACTTCGATAAATTAAATATATTCTATTAACTTATTAAAAATATATCATATAAATAACAACAACTTTGGGTGAAAGTCCGCCAAGATTTATACTACGAGGACGTTAAATAATATACAACTTTAGTCTTATTGACGTAGCTAGATGGGGTCCAGGGATCCCTGAGCTCCCCAAAATTTTTTAAAAAATAAATATTATATATATATATATATATATATAAATGAAGTTATTTGAAAGTTGGACTCCCTTAAAATTTAAAAAATTAAACATTGGACCCTCCTATCTTACATGTCTGGCTTCTGTCTCTGTTTAGCCTTGATTAGTAAACTATACGATTATTTAAAATATATAATACATATGAATTATTATATATATATTTAATAATTTATTTAATACTTAATTAAAAATTAATAAACTTACTTCTTATATAAAGCAATTTAATAAAGATAGAGAGAAACAAAAAGAAATCCAAATGATTAACCCCGCATGTATGTGAAGACATCAATGTTTTTTTTTTCGCGAATTCTGAAAACTGTTATTGGCAGAAAAAAGAATTTGGTCTTTCGCCGTTTCGCCGTTTCGCGAGTCATTTTAATACGCTGTTGACTTTAATGTTCAACAAAGTCTACGGACGACAAGTGAAGAGTGACCGACAACTTCTGATTGACGAAACTGCCCCAAGATCGGGCAGTTGCGTTAACACCTAGTCGTACGGGTAGAGACTAGAGTACGCATCAAATGAACGTGGCTCGTCTCTGGAGACTTCCCGATTCCCTCCGCTTTAAAGAGAATCCCTCCAAATCCGCCACTTTCACGGAATCCAAACAGACTACAACTCACACATCCACTCCACGCATCTCTCACCACACACCAACTACTCTCTCTCTCCTCGGCAGCTTCGACAGATCTGGAGCAGCAGTCGATTTTTCCGGCGGCGGTGGAGGCGGGGATGGAAATTCGCCGAAACACATCCTCCTCCTCCTCCTCTTCCTCTTCATCGGCTCCAATTGAGGTTCCGATCAAAATGGACCGGGAAATTGGCGTCGGAACTAGCGCCGATATCAAAGAATTGGAGAGCGGAGGCGCTATTCATTCTGCCTCCGATTCTGCTTCTGGTGGTATTATTGATTACGTCGGCGGTGGTGTAGTGAATAATGGAGGTACTGTTTATTCAGTTTCTTCACATTTTTTATTGTATTCATTTGTGATCTCAATTATACATTCATTGCGTTTTTTCTAATGATTTCTTCTTTCGATTGAAATTCTTCTTTTTCATTTGAAGTGTCCATTAAAAATTATGTGGAAGTGATAAATTTGTGTCTTGCACGAGTTACATGTCAGATGGCTTTCATAGTTATTGCTGGTCTTCGTGTTGTAGTTGTTAAACTAGTTAATTTCTAAGGAATTTGTGCTTTGTATTGCGGCCTGGTAGCCATACGAATATTTTAGCTATGGATCGAAGAGTGGTTATCTATCTTTATTTGTTTTCAATTAAAATGTGTATTCAACAAGAACGAAGCTATTCTGTTTTTATAGGTTTACAATTTGTAGTTATATTTGAAGAGGATGCTAGCAATAGTTCACTCTATATAGATGCAAAAATAACCATCGCAAGTGTTAGACTTACGACAGTTTTTTTTTTTAAATATTTGCCAAATCATCAGAAGCTCCTTTTCCCTGTTCACTGTGTTGTAGCTTGAACTGCGATTGAAATTGTTTAACCATATTTTAGAGGGGTAGAGTGGGACGCTACTTGACAGGTCTTTATTTCCACCGGGAAATAATCTATTTTCTTCTTGTATATGGTTTATAGGGGCTTGCAAAGTTGGCAAGTTGGAGCTGGAATTTTTTATTTGAAACTTTGTCAAAGAGACATAAAAACACATTAACAGAGACTAAAAAAAGACATATAACTGAATTAGTATTATGCGCAGTGAGTGAAGGCTTGCAATTTAAGTGATTAGGAGGATTTAAGTATTAAGCAAAAGGAGCTTCCATATGACAAATTTGAAGATGTAGTTGCAAGTTAAAAAGTGAAATCTAATGTCATTTTCTCTTCATGTTAATTTGACCATTATCTGATTTTTTAAAAACCCTTTTTCTACTTACCTCATCTTCCAATTGCAAGCTTATGTTTGTGTTATAATGTGATGTTTCTTAATTTAGGAACTGATGGCCCGAGTACACGTGAATCAAGCATAGTGTATGAAAGATTGCCTTTAGGCAATAAATTAGAATCTACATCAGATAAGCTGAAGTTAGAAAAATCTCGAACTGAGAAGCAACAACCTTGTACTACACTTGCTGAAGGTAATAAAGTGGAATCAACTTGGGATAAGCTGAAGCTAGAAAAGTCTAGAACTGAGAAACAACGACCTCCTAACATATTTGCTGAAGAAGCTGCTCAATTTTTTGATGACAAGACTTCTGCCCAGCAGAAGGTATTATACTCCATCATTGACTAACTTATGTAGTTTGAAATCATGCCTCTCACTCTCTGTGACGATGTAACCTTAGCAATGTTCTATACAATGTGGACTACTACATGCACGCTTTATAAAGTGTGATTGTTGTCATCTAATTGTTTGCTTCTCTTATTTCAACGTGAATGCGATATTTGTGGGAGAATCATTTAGCTTGTATGATTACTTGATACTAGTGAATTTCTCTATTTTACTTTCTCCCAATGTGAATTTATTTGAGTGTTTGGGAAGATACATAGTACAAAATTGGGTTGCATAAAGGTGAATATTCCCTTCTTATTTGTTTTCTACTGTAATTGTTGCTCACAGTGTGGAAAATGTTATTTATTTTGCAGTTATAATTAATTTATTTTAGTTTATTTTTTTGGTGATTTAACGTGAAGATTTTAGATTGTGGCGATTTCTTCTGGCTCTATGAATCATTACAGTTTTCCTTATTTGAAAAAGATTGAGATGGCTAATCCCATTAATTGGACCTGAAGCAATTCTAGGGACTTATGCTGGTTTGTTTGGTCGTTGTGTGGGATATGTTGAGCCTAAAATCATAATGAATTTAGTCTAATATTCTAGGCAGTCTTAAGAGGACCCTCATTATTGTTCCTTGTCCAATATTTACATTCAATTTTTTGAGATGCTTTTCTTCATGTCATAGCTACATTACCCCTGAATTGTTTTCTAAAAGTTTAAGAACATTACTTGTAATTTCATTTAATCTCTTTTTCATTAACTACTTAGACGTCTTTCATAATTCTGGGTCTTTCATAGTCATCATCACAACTATCAGTTGTCTGTTTATTTTCTTAGGGTTTTTATTCTTTCAATCGTGGAGGTTGATTTTTTGAATCAAATATCTACTGCACAATAAAGAAGCCATATATTTGGATTTTTATTCGATCTTTAAAATTGTGCAGCTTAAATTGTTGAACAGAATAGCTACTGTTAAAGATGATGGAACTGTAGAATTTGAAATTCCAGCAGATGTTGAAACTCAATCCCTTAGTGGTGGACGTGAAGATACATTCAGCACAGTCACTGAGGATGAACCTCTTGATGCAGCAGATCGCCAATACATACCACCAATGCAAATAGTAATGCTTATTGTTGGTACACGTGGAGATGTGCAGCCATTTATTGCGATTGGAAAGCGCTTACAGGTTTGTTATTGAGAGAAAATATTGTTTTGTTACTTAATTTGGCATCAGCTCGGAGTTAAAATGTGGAAAAAACTTTGTTATTATCTTCTATAAATTACCAGTAGCCTAGATTATTTCTTTCAATCACTATTCATTAATGTTCAACTTTTAGATCTCTAGTTTTGGCTATGCTCATGTTATGACCTGTTAATGTGAACAGAGTTTTTTCTCAAGTTTTCCCAATAATTTTTTATACTGAAAAAAATTCATGCAAGAAAATTGAATTTGAAATCCATTGTTAGGGATTTCAAATTCAGTTTTCTTGCACGAATTTTTTTCAGTATCAAAATTATTGGGAAAATTTGTGGGATTTCACTATGATTAATATATATGAAATTGAATTTTGTTCTTTATTGGTTTGAGATGTTACTGTTTGAATTTCATCTTACTAATGGAAAAGGTTGTGTGTAGGATTTTGGCCATCGTGTTAGATTAGCAACTCATTCAAATTTCAAGGAGTTTGTCCTGACTGCTGGATTGGAGTTTTACCCTTTAGGCGGGGATCCGAAAGTTCTTGCTGGTTGTATGTACTCGAGAGAGCCCTTTCTTTTATATTATCGAAGTCATCCTATTTTTTTTGCCATGTATGTCATATTTTGGTTAAAAAGCAATGGAGAGGCTGCATTATGTGTGCGTTGGCATTACATATTGATATGCATTTGAACAATCGCATGATTTATGAGCCATCCAATTATTTACTGCTCTACCATGGAATTGACGTGTTCTATGGTCAAATGGTGATGCAAGTTTTCTTTATTTATGTGTGTTATGGGCTTACACATAAACCAATATGCCTTTAGGGAAATTGGAGCTTGTCAATGAAATATTTTGTTCATATGGAAAAATTGAACCTGTTTGAACTATTTGGATTACATACGTTTCTTTTTTTCCTTTTTATTTGAAAATGTCCTACGAGAGGTAGTTGCCCAATTTATTATTGTCTTGCTAATAGCTGAGTAGTGAATCCTATTAGTATGCTACTCACTCACTTCTATTTGAGCAGACATGGTTAAAAACAAAGGTTTCTTGCCATCGGGGCCTTCAGAAATACCAGTTCAACGAAATCAAATGAAGGATATCATTTTCTCCTTACTTGCAGCATGTAAGGAGCCCGACATTGATTCAGGCATTCACTTTAAGGCAGATGCAATTATTGCCAATCCACCAGCATATGGTAATTATGAAATTGTTTTCAAATATGAATCTACAAAACATTTGCTTTCCAATTGACGTCCCTTTGTTCAACGTTATTTTTATGGCCTGTATCTAAGTTGTGTGAAAACTGTGTTTTAGGGATAACATTTTGCTATGCAATTATTTATTAGGAGTATTTCATTGTAGTTTTTGTGTTTGCTCTTCTTTTTAGTTCCTTTAGTTTTATGGATTTGATAATCTCCAATTGCTTTGGATACTTTGAGTTTCCATGCTTTTGGATGGTCATTCTATAGGTAGTATGTTCGCTACGAATTAATAATTCCCTTTCTATGACATGTTCTAGCTATTCTTGGATAAGTTATTTTGTAAATACCTGAAAATTTCATATTTGCTTTTGGATGACCAACCCTAGCTCATTAAAAATTTAAAGGAATATGATGATTTTGCAATCACACTTTCCCAATGCATTCAAATCTAACCAATGGTTTTCCAGGCCATACACATGTTGCAGAGGCACTGAAAATTCCAATTCACATCTTTTTCACTATGCCTTGGACGTAAGTCTTGTCTGGGTAATAAATCAATATTCAATTTGCCTTTATTATAATTGCTCATTCATCATTTGATCTTAAAGACATTTATTTCCTATTTATTAGTTCTCTCTAGTGTAACCAAAGTTTCATTTTCTCTCAACAGGCCAACTAGTGAATTCCCACATCCATTGTCTCGTGTGAAGCCACCAGCTGCATATAGAGTGAGCCTATTTATTCTCTATCTGCTCTCCTTTGTGCATGAGGATCTTTGTTCTTAGTGATTTCAAAGTAACTGCTGCCTTGTGCAATTCCTGTAGCTTTCATATCAAATAGTTGACTCTTTGATATGGCTTGGAATTCGGGACATGATAAATGATGTTAGGAAAAAAAAGTTGAGGCTACGACCTGTCACCTATCTTAGTGGTTCACAAGGCTCTGATTCTGATATTCCACATGGGTACATATGGAGTCCTCACCTTGTTCCTAAACCAAAAGGTGCGTATATCTTGTGTTCTTACAATGGCAAAGGGATTAATATGTCTGACTATTTATGTTAAATCTTCATTAAGAAACTATTTACCACATTTCAAAATTTCGACTAATGTTGCATTTTCATCTTTAGTTTTAGTACATTCTAGACGGTTCCGTGATTATCTTGCATAAACTTAGCCTAGTCTTTAGTGACACTGAATTGTTGATATTGCCAGAAACTTGGAAGAGTTATTAATACTATTCCTTGTTACATTTGAAAATGATTCTCTAAAATTGTGTAAATCTAAGTATGGATGAATAATTTTGTTACTGCGTTAAATGGATTAATTTGTAATCTTTAGGTATATCTTATTCTTATTCTTTTAAAATGTCCTCCTAGGTATATCTTTGGAATAACATCAAACAAATTTAATGTAACTTTGATCTTGTTTGCCAACTATAGAAGTCAAAAATAGAATATTGTTTTCATCTATTTGATATTGTGTAGAAATCAAAGAATTAATGGTTTATTGCTATATTTAAAATTGTACTAGAAACTCCTCTTTAGGTTTGACAAAAGGTCTCGAAGTCAACGACCTAGACTTAATCAACCCAAACTTCAAGTTAAGTTCGGGTTTAGTGGGCTAGCACTAAACTTAGCTCAACACCTTGAATAGGTCACACCTTCCGTGAAACATCATTTTGTCTTAAGCTTTAATAAACTTAAGACCAAAACAATGTGGTTCTGGGCTTAGGCTGTACCCTAGGCTTAGGTTTAAGGCCAATTAGGCTTTGGTGCAAGCTTTGGTTGCACTTTTTGCCAGCTTGGCTCGTTGCCATCTCTTGCCTTATTTATACGATTAAGCTATATATAAATATGGTAATAATATCAAGTCTTGTTAATCCTAATCGAAGATGATTGTCCTCCTATTTGACCATTCAATCAATGACAAGTTATGCTTAGCTAGGTTAACTCTTGTTCTCCATCACTCCCTTTGAAGCTAGTGGGTGCATATTTTTAGTCCCAATTTGCCTGTGAGTTCTTGAAACCTAAAAGCAAGTATAACGTTTGTGAACACATTTGCTAATTGGATAGTAATTGCGATATAAGGTACCCATTATCAATTTCTTTTATGAATTGTTGATTTATCTCTATATGATTTGTAATTTTAGGAATGTGAGTAATACTTATTGTTGCTTTTTTTGTAACATCACAATCTCATATGCTTTTCTCCATTTATCTTCCAATATTTGAGAATGCTTTCAACCACAATAATTTCCAAATTGCATAGTTATTGCTTTGAGCTGTGATTTGGCAATGGACGTCAAGATTGTTTTTTTTTCCTTCAGAAAAATGAGATCTCCTCCTAGGAGCACATAATATTCAATCATATACCTTCCATCTTTTAAGGAACCTACACATTATATGTTGACCTAGAAAGTATTTAAGCTTGCCCAGGTCAATGATCTTGAACTCCCTAGTCAACTCAACTTCCAAGCTCCCTTATTTAACTGCTATAATATTATTATCATCCACGTATACCAATAAGGAAACGAGCTTACCTTTGAGTAGATAGGTGTTAGACTCCTAAGTCTAGCTTGCGGGATCGTGCGAGTGTTGGCGAGCCTTGGCCAATGCTTGACAGGCAAGTCGGCACGAGGAAGGCGTGTTGACGAGAGAACAAGGTAAAGTCTTGCAAGTAGGCAAGCAAAACCTAAGGAACTTGCGAAGTAGGTGAGGGATGCGGGAAGTATCGGCGTAGATCTCAAGAGTAGGCGAGATTCGATACGCATGGGCATGCGTAGGCGCACATTGGCGGAAATCTTCGACTTGACGTGAGATTCGGATGGGAGGTCACGCTGAGTTGGAAAACTAAGTCATGCGAGACTCGAGAGTGCATGAGAAGGCGCAAAGGCATGTAAGACCCTGCGAGGATGTGCGAAGGCATACGAGCGTGACGAGGCGCTTAGGCACTTGACTTCGGCGAGGCAGGTCGAAGGTATGTAAACTGTGCGAGGTTTTATGCTAAGTCGGTTTGCGACTTGTACTTAGTCATGGAGCGAGGAGACGACACCATGAGTGAGCTTGATCATGGAAGACGGACTTGTTCATGAACGTGCATTGATGGACTTATGTGCGGATAGGCCGTGGTGAAAACATATCAACAGTGACGCGGCAGTTGTGGATGATGTGGCACATGATGACGTGGCGGATAAGATCACGAGTGGATGATAGATCAAGCGGAAGGATCATCTGAAGATAGAGGAGATCTTCGTGGATAAGGATAATCTTTCCTAGATAGGGTAATCTTTTAAATGTGATGTAATTTAATCCTATGAGATAGGATAGGATAAGATTGCGATCTTTGCTAGTAGAGTTCTAGGAGGACTCTTAGTCATCTGGAAGAGCCTATAAATAGCTCATTAGAGCTGAGACCTTTTCATTCAATCAGTGAGGCATTCATTGAGAGAAATCACTCAGAGGAGAGAGCTTTGAAAGTTGAGAGCTTTGGGGGGGAAGTTGTCATTGTAAGGGCTTTGAGTATGGAGTTCTTTGGGTGCTTCGAGGAAGAGGTACTCGTGTCTTTTGTTAACATTTTGTTGAGAGTTAATGAAAGAGGTAGCTTCGGCTACATTTAAAAATCTCTTGTTGCTTTCTTTATTCTATTACATTTGTGTTCTTTTTGTGTGTGAGGGAAGCACGTAAACACTTGTGTGCGTGTGAGGTGTTCGAGGGCTAACGAAATTGTTCTGCGACATTCATGTGAGAAGGATGAATCTTGCTTAAGCGAACCTAAGCGGGATTGTCACACGAAGGCGGGCGCGGCTTACGGTAGAAGTTTGAGTCCGAAGAAATCCTTTATGACACCACCCACCACCCACCACCCACCATGCACCATATGCCAACAATGAAATGAAAATTAGAAAATCCCACAAAAGAAACAAAGCATACCTTGACAGTGAAGTCATATATAGTTTTGTCGGTGGTAGCTCTTTCAAAAACTCCAAAAGAACGAGACTTTGAGAGAAACCCTGAATAAATTGGCACATTCTCCGAGTATCCTTATGATAGCTGGGTGCACCCTATGTGCTATCCCTTTTTCCTTCTCCACTTGGTGCTTGGTCAAGTCAGCCACGTGTAAGGTGAAAAGGTGAGTTGTCCATCCCTTGCACAGCCAACATGAGAGTTGTTTTCCCGTAATCATTTTGAGAGCTCCTTCCTCCTAATGCCTTTTCAACCGAACTTCTTTTCCTCGACAAGGAAGAGTGATGGTACCCTACAGAAAATAAAAAACCACTGGGCTGTAGAGAGTCATCCAATCCACACCCAAAATAATATCACAGTCACCCAACTGTGAGATACGCAAGTCGGCAGTGAAATTATTTCCTTTCATCTTTCATTGTAATTTCTCGCATCTAGTGTTGCTAACCATTTGTTGCCCGATCGCTACCATCACAGTGAGTGGGTTGGCTTCCGTCATCCTCCTTTGCAACTTAGCCACTGTGTTCTCATCTATAAAACTGTGTGTGCTATCACTGTCTAACAAAACCATAAGTTTTTTGCTGCCAAGGATGCCTTGAAACTGTAAGGTGTTATGGACAGTAACCCTATTTAAGGCGTGAAGCGAGATTACTCCATTATCTGTGTGTACGGGTTCAGCTGTATCATCCTTTGCTCTGCCAGATTCTTCATTCTCACTCCCACCTTTCGGTTCCATCTTCTTGTCGTACCCTTCAATAGTGAGTATTTGTTTCCTGCATGTGTGCCCTGGAAAAGAACCATCTCCTCATTTATAACAGGCATTATTCTTTTTCCTTAACTCTTGAGGAATTACTTGAGCCCTACAGAGCTGGTTCCTCTTTTGTGACCTTAGGTCCTTCCAATTCACTTGAGTCGAGCTCCCACTCTTAATGCCATCACTCCATCTTCCTTTAGCCCACTATCTTCTGCATATTTTGTCCACAACATCCTCGTGTAGTTGTGCTTCATTAAACGCTTGCTCGAGTGTCGTCGGCTTACTTAGCTTCATCATTGATTTAAGCTCCCCAGCAAGGCCATTAATGAAGGCATGATCATTTCCCGTAATAATGATATCATCCACATAAATACGTGAGACAATCATCATGACGATATATAAGTAAAGAGTAATCAGAATAGCATCCTTTAAAACCACAATCAAGAAGAAATGACTTGAATTTGTTGAACCATGCATGTGAAGCTTGTTTAAGCCCATAAATTGCCTTGTGAAGATGATTAACATGCCCAGGAAATTAAGAATTCTTGTAGCCAAGTGGTAGTGACGTATATACACACTCATTACAATCAGTACTGTTAGCACCATGAGGAGGGGGTTCAAGGTTTATTTATTATTGGAAATAAGGGCATTGTACTCATTGTCCATAGCAATACGCCACTCGGGATATTTATAAGCTTACTTATATGTGGTAGGTTGTGAATGAAAAATACTAATATTTGGTAGAGGATATTTGGTGGTTATAAGAGCTTTTGTTTTGAAATGATTGGTTTGCGTTCTAGTCAGCATAAGATCAGAGAGAATGTAGGTCGTAAATGACTCATAACTGAAGGAACTTACATCGGGGGAGCTTCGGGAAGAATTGGAATTAAATGAAGAAATATATGTGGCTGGTTTAAACAGAGAGGATGCATCTTGTAAGAGTTGAAGACTGACTTCAAAAGATGGAAATAATTTAAGGATATGAGAAGAATTCACAAAAGAGGAATAGGGAATTCACAAAAAAAAGAATTCAAAGACCAATATACACCTTGTTGGTTGTTTTATAAAGGCACATATGTCCTTTGTGCTTAGTGTTGTACCTAAGAAATACACTTGGTTTGGATCTATATCCATTTTGTGAGAAAAAAGATGAATAGATAGGTAGCATAAGCAACCAAACGTTTGAAGAAGTGTGAGCTTAGGTGATTGATTGTAAAGGCATTCATAAGGTGATTTATAGGAAAGGTTTGGAGTAAGTGTACAATTGATAAGATACATTGTGGTGGAGAATGCATATCCCCAGTACTTAAGAGGAAGAGGGGTATGAGATAGAAGTGCAAGCCCTTTAGCTATAATGTCCTTATGTCTATTCTTTGAGGCTTTATTTTTCTCTTAAGTTTTTGGACAAGATACTCGTTGATGAACACTAAAATTATAGAGAAACTTGGTGATGGGTCTATACTCTCACCCATCCCTAATCAGTTTGCAATTGTTTAATTTTGCGAACAAATTGAGTTTGCACAATGGTATGGAAATGTTTAAAGATACCATAGACTTTATTACGAGTACGCATAAGAAAAATCCAAATATATTCGGTGCAATCATTAAGAAATTGAACAAATTTAGAAATCCATGAATGAAAGTGACAGGAGAAGAACCCCATACATTACTATAAACAAGTTCGATAGGAATAGAAAAAGGTTGGCATGAAGAGGACAAATGCAACCTATGACTTTTTACTAATTAACATAGACCACATAAAGAGATATTCTTATTGTAGAAACAAGGCAAACTAAATTTAGAAATTGTAATCATAATAATCTTGTCATTGGGATGACCCAATCTATTATGCCAACTAGATAGGGTAGTTCATTCACTAATAAAAGTAGAAGAAATGACACTAGAAGAAATGATTTTGGAGAGGTAGTAGGAGCATTTGAGAGTTTAGAAGCTGCTAGTAGTTTATATAGTCCCTAATCAAGCTTCCCTTATAATAGGACCTTTCTCTGCATATCTTTAACAACATAAACATCATGATAAAATCCCATTGAAACTTTATTTTCATAAGTGAATTGCGAGACACTCAATAAATTTTTGGCTATAGAGGGAACATAAAGAATATTATGTAAAACAAATTTTTGATAGGGAGTTAAGAGCGTACCGGTTCCAATATTATGAATCGCAAGAAGCTTGCTATTTACTACTTGAATATGTTCATCAGCATGATATTCATAGTGAACATTCAAGTTGTTTAGATCGGCAGTAAGATGAGCTATCTACAAACCAATTTAGCTTGTAGACATATTCGTTGGAGAAGCAATCATGGAAGCAACTCGTTGAGGAGTTTCAACTGAGAAAGAATGGTTGAACTCATGATAACACTCACTAGCACAATGTCCTTTCTTATCACATATTTGGCATATGTTGATATATTTCCCTTTTCTATTGTTGTTGCCAGTGAACCTATTATTTGAGCTTTGGTATTGGTGATTCTTTCATTGCTACCCTTGATTATTATTAGAATTTCCATGGTTACAATTGAAATTCTTGTTCTAATTGTTTTCTCCTCCACAATTAACATTAGTCACGTATGCATCATGAATAATTTAAGGTTCTTCTACATTTAGACGCACCTCTTCATCAAGGAGGAAACCCAATAAAGTATCCACAGATGTAGGATCATCTAATGAGTGAACATTAAAGGCTGATTTGAATGTTTTATACCTTGGGTCCAACCCATCCAGGATGTGTTGAATAAGTTCTTGTTCTGAAACTGTGGATCCAACAACAACTAATCCATTTGCACAATGGTTTTCTTTAGGACATAACTGATGATATTCATGGTGCCTTATTGGAGAGTCGTCAACATTTTGCAGAGATGCATAACTCTTGCTTGATTTTGAGACTTAAAAGTGGCCTCAATCTTAGCCCATACTTGGTGAAAAGTCTCTAGTCTTACCACCAAAAAGGAAGCACCTTCTCTATTATGACTCCTTTTAGCCATACACACGCTAAATTGTCTTTCTTCATCCATGTGTAAACAAGATCAACATTAGGTTCATGAGTTTATGTTGGCCCAGTAAGATACTTTGCAGGAGCAGTTGCTTCTTCTACAATAACATCACCTAAGTCATAGGCTGCAAGTGCTTGTTTTGCTACAAGAGCCCAAGTATCATAATTTTCCTTTGTGACTTTAATGGAGATGATTGGGATTATGTTTTGAGTGTTTGAGCTGGACAATATATTGAGGAGCTATTTTCGAAAATGATGATTAGTTTGAGATGGGCTCTGATACCATAACAAAACTCAGATTGTTTTAATATCTTCTATTGTTGCGTCTTAAGTTTATTTCCACTATAAATACATAAGTTAGTTATAAGTACATAAGATATTATAAAATTATGTCACATCCATAAAATACCGCTTCCTGGATACATGAAGCTGCGAGGTATAAATAAAGTTAGCAGGCTAATGATAAGAGTTTATCTCTTCTATTGATAAAAGTCAAAAGATGTATTCAATGAGTTAACAAAAATTTCAACAAATATGTTAAATTTATTATTTTATTTATTAATAAATATTATATAAAAATAGAATAAAATTATTTTATTTCAACTTTTATGTAGCATTTTTATTATTTTTAATAATAAATTATAACTATATTAATATTGATAATTAAAAAAGTTTTTTAAAAATTAAAAATTAAAAATTAAAAACAATAATCCCAACATTTATCCGTATTCTTATAAGCTTTTGATATCGTTGATTAGTTATTGATCATATGTAAGTCCTTATTTAATTCCATTTCTTGTCTTTTGCCTTTTATTTGTTTTTTATCTTCACTCCCCCCGTTTCTATTAAGTATAAAATCTACATCATCTAGCACACCAATTAAAAACAATCCAAGAAATATATTGTACTTTTGTGTGTTAGTTGCTCTCTTAAAGACTTTATAGAGTGAATATAATTTATATTCAAGATTTTATGGACCAATGAATTGACTATAAGCATATTTGTTGTTACTAATTAATGTAGTATTTATCATAAATATTAGGTTAAAAATTGAGATTTTCCAATGGTCTAATGAATAATTTCTTTAGAGAAATATTTTCGAATTAAGGAAATAAACTTCCCTTTGAAGAAGAAAGTTGAATTAGGAGTAAGAAAGTTGATTCTCAAAATTATGTTATAATTATTAAGGAATTGCAATGGAAGAATACAAGAAAATAATGGTATTTGAAGGGAAAACAGAAAATATGAAGTTAGATATTAAGCTATTGGTGAAAGAGAAAGAGTTTAGTTTACTAGTAGTAAAATGTAATAATGGGATTTGTTGTGATGTTTACGTCATTTATTATATATGAACTTGTGGGCGCTGACGAAGTTATTTGGGGCCCAGTGCCAAAGATTTTAAAAAAATTAAATATTTTTATTATATATATATCAAAATCTTTGATAACTAAACAAGATCTTCTCTTGAAGTGTGCTGTGCCGCCATCATCAATGTAATTTGTGAAAGATTGTATGAAGAGGTGTGTTCTAAAATTTTTCTTTCACATAGAGGTGATTAGACATTAACCCCACAAGATTTTGAACAAATTTCAAGGACATACTAGTACCAATAGCAACATGGAGAGCAGTCATGGGCTTTTCAGTGATATCAGCAGTTATTGAATTGAGATCTTCCTTAAAAAAGTTAGAAGCGGTGGTCCAATCACTTTCAATGGCAGCTTTGTACAGTGGCAAGTAACGATCGACACGAGAAGGTAAGGCAAGACTGACATGTCTAACTGTTTTCTTGACTTTTTGTTCTTCCGTCACGTCTCACGTCTGCTTTTTATATCGACAAGTTTTATAATATTTATTCCACGACAGGATTTAGGGATGGTTTAGTGAATGCATGTATGACCGTTTGATCAATAATTTAACTAAGTTGTTGCGATAGGAAATGAGTTTTTGAGGGTTATGAACAGTAGGGAATATATATATATATAAGAAAAGGAGATCCAATTATTTTTTAATATATTTGACAGCTGCCACCTGTTTTACGGAATTAGTAAATATTGGTTCTAACTAATTTTTTTATTTTTAGTAAATATTGGTTTTTTTATTTTGCATCATGTATTCCTTTTGGCTTATTTGTTAATTAAATTGTCATTACTTTTACCAGTTACTACAGCCACAGTGAAAAGAGCTTTCTCCTCAATGAAAATTATCAAGAGTTCACTTTGTAATAAAATAGGAGATGACCTATTGAATGATTGTTTAGTGTGTTACATTGAAATAGATGTATTTGCAAATATTAACAATGATCTTGTTATGAAAAGATTTCAATCTATGAAAATAGGCGAGAATGATTGTAATTTTAACTATTTTATATTCTTAATAAAACTTTATTTTTATTTAATTTTGATATGAAAATTTTTATTAAATATATATTTTATTCCGTCACTGCTTGCGGAGGCTTTTAGATTCTTTTTTTTTATTTAACATCTTATTCAATGACAATGGCAATAGTAACCTTAATGTATACCAAATATATATTACTTTTGTGTTAATGATAACCTTGTTGGCAATAATAACTTTCTTTGATATGGAAAGGATAGCGCCTTAATTGGCAACCTTTTTTGAAATATAGAAATCAATGACAATAGTAAATGGTATAAATTAACTTACATTGAATGTGGAGTAGACATTGAAATAAAAAAGGCATGGTATTTAATTAAATGAATTTTCATAAGGAACATTCACAAAAATACACTATAGATCGACTTCTTAAACTAAGTTTTTGAGCTTTATGAATATTAAATATGTATAACCTATAACAAGTTCAAGTTTGGAATTAAAAAACATTGTTATTATATATAACCTTGTTGGAAAATGCTTAAATAGTAAAAAAATGTAACACGTGTTATGTTTATCAACTTAAAAACATGTATAACACTACTATACTTGTGATTTAATATTTTGGTTCACATTTTTAACTTGACGTTCGGTAGATTAAGATGGTTGGTCCTGTGATGATTGTCCACCTCTCTCCGATGTTTTCCCACTCTTATTTGATTGAACTAGTAGTTTTCTTAAAGTTATACTTGATTTAGTTTTGAACTTAAGATCTCTAGGTTTAAAGGACAACTTCAAGGTTCTTAGGTTAATATCTCTAAATTTTCTTTTATGAACATGCAGACCTACCAACCTATAGACGTTAAAACTTGATAAACTATTTGTACTAGACGACTCATAATTTACTATCAAGTAAATTTACTATTGGATTGCTGACTAGGTATTAGTTTTATATTAGTTAACAACCTATAGCTAAGCTAATAACCTAAATGAACATTGATATGGTCATTGTCGAATAAAATAGTAAATCTCCATAATCTCTAGAGTGTAAGACCAGTAGTAATTCCATATCTATAAAGTTTAAGTTAACTAGAAATTATATTAAACGGAACTAATTACCTTTTGATATTTTGGATATATAGATGATATTGATGTTATGATTACAAACTTTGGTCAGGATATACCCAAGGATTGTGTACATATTTTTGATTCAATATATTTACCTTTCATAAAAATAAAAAGAAGGCTTGAACTGTCTTTGCAAGTTGGTAGATGAATCGCCCATAACTTTTAGCTCTGATACTAATTTGTTACCGTCCCGTGATTGAGATCGAGTTATAAGGTGATGGACTACGAAATCCCCTGTAGGTTCTGAAGGTAGGATTGTTTTGTGGTTTTCTGCCTTTATGACCTATGTTGAATGATAAGGAATGGGCTTGTTGGAAAGAAAGAAGTGAAACTGAGATAAAATTGTCCATTGCCTTCCATTATTCATCATATAGTAACTTAAAGAAAGGGAACGTAACTACAAGGGTTGATGTTTGGGACTTGTCCACATACCTTTGGGTGTAGTGTCTCAAATCACTTTATGCGACTGTATACCTTCAAGGCTGGAAGCTTAAACTTTTGACGTAATGGATCATCTAAGATAACTGAAGTAGGGACTGTCTTTTAAGTCCCGTTGATCTTCTAGCAACACGCTTAAAGGTAATTTATAGGTAGACTAACGAGCAAACGCTAAGAGAGTAAAAGATGAGTTTTCTGTACTAGAAGTTTGACCAGCCTGACATTGTAAAAGGGCAATAGGCTACTACTGAACTGACAAAAACTACTTACAACCTATAACTAGCCCATGTTTCTACCTGCAACAGAAATCACGACAGGCATTTTATGCAAGTGCAATGAAAGATATTCTTGATGAGAATCCGCGCATTTTGCACTTATTTGTTGACAAGAAAAGAAAAGCAATCTATAGAAGGCCTGAGTCACAATCCAAGTAAAGTCGGACAGTGTCATTTCATCAAATATTTCACAATCCCAGAGGAATGCTTGGGGAATTGACATACACACGTCAGATCTCTCCAAGTCATCAAATCTGGAAACAAAATATAGCGAGTTTTCATGAAAACACACACGAGAAGATAACAAAGCCACTCCACGTTGTGCCTTGAATCACAAAAGTGTAATCATTCTTGGTATTCATCATGGTCTCAGAGATGTGCAGAACAGAAAGCAGCACATGGAAAGAATTCAAGGCAGCAATTCTAGAAGCTATTAAGGTACACAATAAGCGAAGAGGATGATACAGGCTTCTATCCCAAACCCAGCTTTATCACAAAAAACAAAACCAATCTCTGCATTAGCTTCTATTTTTCCTCCAATTTATACAATTTTCAAAATGTCTTAATTAAATGGACCTCAAGTTTCCTCTCTGTGCAACAGTGGAGTGTCTATAACCCAAATAATTTGTTCTGTAACCGGAAATCCACATGTCATACTTTTGCACCAAGGAAGGACTGCAAAATTTAAAAAAAAAGGCCGAGGGTTAGCAATAGATTTTCATGCTTAGTGGAAAGATGCGCCAACATAGAAAAGAAGTAATATCATTGTTGGAGTCCTTTGAAACATATAAATCTAATGACACAAATTGTTCAGTTTAAAGCTTAGAGAGAAATAGAAGTTGAAGCTGCTACTACAAAGACATACGTAGATTGACAAGTTTGTTGTCTTAGTAACATACTGAAAAATTTCAAACACAAACCCTTATTCCTGCCGTTCACCAATATAGTAACTTCTTGAAACAAAAAGGATCCAAAGGAAAAGGAAAAAAACATGTCCAAGAACAAGGAACTGATGACTAAGGACCATGCACGACGCTCCCAGGACATTTTAGAGTTGAAAACCATAAGAGCAGACAGATCACAATATGTTGGCTATTGTGATTAAAATGGCATTTTCATTGACTAAAATGGAATTTTCATTGACTCCATAGAGTAAAAATTTAATAGCATTGTTTAAATAGGCTCTGATACCATGTAAAGTTAAGGAAGAAGGAAAAAAAGGATGTATGCAGGGATTAATAATACAGAATCTCTATGCTCTTCAACATAACATTTTTTATTATCTCCCTTAAAAAGTAATCCCTCATCATACTGTTCCTCCTATTCTACAGTCCCTTTCAACTTTTATGTGACATGCAGTGTCTGGAACTTCAGAAGAACTTCTTTTCTGAATTTTATAAACAAACAAGATCCATGTTACATCAACCCAGTCTAACAAGAAACTTCTGACCTATTTGAAGTAAAGATGGGACTACAGGAAAGATGTCAATTTGTCAAGTTTTTTGACTCAGAGAATAAACAATGACTAATAATTGGATATCTTATCTAGAACCATTTGGGTTAGGTATCAGATATTCTGAAGTCAAGTCCAAAATTAAGTACTCTGTACACATTAGCTTGAGGAAAATGATCATCACAAATAGAAAAATAGACACAAACTCTCCCACTGATAAGGGAGATATAAACACATTTCTCCACTCATTTTCTACCAAAAAACTACACAAAAGTTTAATTCTGGAAAAAAAAATTCATATAAATATTGTTTAATTGGGATCAATCAGAAAGGCTGAAATTCAAGCCCAGACCAAAACTGAATGTGTTGACATTCTGCAAATTAACAAGTAACAACAACTGCCAAAAGGCATTAAAGGAATATAGTATTGAACTTTCACTGATTAAACAACATTTTCTTTTTAATGTTGAGTATGTACCTTGACTCCTGCAGGGGGGTTTCCAGGCTTAGTGGTAGTTTTAGACTTCTTATCAGAATTAGCAGGCTTTAATATTTGGAAAGAACACATTAATGTCTCATCCACACTCATCATGGCACCAGCATTATCAAACTCTCCACAATAATTTGGGGCTGAAAATATAGTCACAAGTTGTCGGTTGGCAAAGAACTCATATCCATCCTCCACAACCTATAACAATGAAACAGCTAGGACAAAATTATGTGACAAAAACTACAATGTCAAAAGGAATCATGTAAAACAATACAAATGGTTCTGCAGACTCCACAAATAGAATCAATACTGTAGCACAAGTCCTAAAATATAAGAGAAAATATATCACAGATATAACTATCCCTGAAAGGATCCACATAGTCCTCCAGATTGTTTATTCTCTTCAATCTTAGTTTATTCTCTACACTCTTTCCAAGTACATTTAGAGAACATCAATTTATCTACAAGACTGAATAAAACAAAATAGATAGTGGAGCAGGCAAACCTGATGGGCACGACAAATCAGATCCAAATCATGCTTCTGAAGAAACTCTGACACTTTGTCAGGACCGAAAGTGTATGAGACTCCCCTGTCATTCATCCCCCAACCTTGAACATCTTTACTAGGATCTGACCAAAGAAGATCACAGAGCAAACCAGTGTCTGGTACATCAGTAGGGCGTTGCAGGTTCTTAATCTGATCCAAACTATGCAGGTCTGGAGAAAGACCTCCGTGCATGCAAAGAATCTTCTCATCAATTAAAGCTGCCACTGGTAGGCAATTAAAACATTCCGTGAATGTCTTCCATAGCCTAACATTAAATCTTCTCTTACACTCATCATAGAAACCATATATACGATTTATGGAAGCACATTCGTGGTTTCCCCTCAAGAGGAAGAAGTTCTCAGGATATTTTATCTTGTAAGCAAGAAGGAGGCATATAGTCTCCAGACTTTGCTTGCCTCGATCCACATAATCCCCCAAAAACAAATAGTTTGCATGTGGAGGAAATCCACCATATTCAAACAGCCTTAGGAGATCAGAATATTGACCATGAATGTCACCTGTGCGTTTTCACCAAAGAACATCAAGACCGGAAAAAGTTTCATCCACTAAAATATTTATATAGAAGATCCAGAAGCAAGAATGTTATACAGGAAAGATAAGATATGATTCAGGCCATAGAGAAAGAAGCCAACCCACACGCAGTAAGAACCAAAAAGTAAAACATGGCCTTAAAAAATAAATTTCAAATTCAAGTTTCAAACCCAGCTTGAACTAATATAACCACATAAATGCTCAGCAAATGAAGCAGAAACCAACAACAGGATTCCCACTCAGTCACCAGAAATGTGCTCCTTATACACAAAGAATGCTTAAAATGAAAAATCTTTCTAAAACCTACTATGCAAGACATCAACATATATAAGGGTAATTACTGTAAATACAAAAGACAATAGTTCTAGTTGATTTTGAACTCTCCAACTTATTCACGTATTTTAAACAAAATTATCACTTATAGTCATCAAAACGCATTCTAAGGGATTAAAATTTATCATTATGTTTCCCCATTATAAGCACATCAAAGTGAACTTTGACATTTTTAGGACATTAACACCATCTCTTACCAGCCATTTCACCATTCAAAAGGCATGTTACCTATTTATACATACTTCTTCTGTAGATCTATACTAAGCATTGTCGCACACTCAATCATGCATAATGTACACTGAACTTATGTTGCACAGTAACCTTTAGAATAAGCAATCTAGTAAAATAAAAACCTTCTGAAAGCTCAGCATTACAAGAATTAACCAAGATAATAACTAACACATTTCAGGGTTGCAACGTGTAGCGCTTAATCGTACCACTGATAAGTGATATAAGAATATTAGGACAAAAGAAAGCCACATTGGACACAATAAAGATTCTTACCAAGCATGAACATGCCACAGAAACCAATCTAAAGTTTTGATATTGGGGCAGATTCTTCGCATTGAATTATTGACTTTATGATGCCTAAAATTACCAACAACTTTACCCATCCCAAGAAGAAAATTTTTGAAGTTGCCATAGGTAAGTTAAGATATAGAAAAATGGAAAAGCAAAAACTACAGAGAGCCAATAAATCCACACAAACGTATATTATGAAGCCAAAAAAAACAAAAAGATTGTCTAAGCAATGTGGTAACACGACACAAATCTTAAGGGGATCATTTCATAATTTGCAATCACAAAAATTAACAGATGAATTTGAAATTAAGAAATGCCAATTATTAAAAGTAAGAAAATAATATATAAAGGAAACAGAATCAGGAGAAAACGTTCTTGTGTATGAAAAGAAGTGCACAAAAATTATAGTGCATTCAACACAAAATCCAACTTGTAAAGTACATCATAATTGGGTCATATGTGTGAATATATCGACCACAGCATAGAACACAATAGTCTAAAGTTTCCCTGCATCAACCCATGTCTCACAAATAACCTCAGAACAGACCAAATAATCAATACAATGCACGCAAGAAGGTCATAGTCACCCATTTGTGAGTCAACAAAGCAATATCAAACAAAATGATGAATTCCAAGGCCTAGGTTGACAGCATCATTGCCAAGAAAGAAACTATATGACATAGAACACAACATCATTAAAACAGGAGTATGAATGAAAGATTCTCCAACTAGAGTTGCATGACTACTCCCAAAGACACAAGTAAAGACCATCAAAACCCTAATGCCAAACAAAGAAGTTGATGAATTTAAAAGAAGTTAGAGCAACGGCAGGCAACATAGACATTGTAATTCATTGGTAGCTATAATCATGACTAACAATCATACTCCAAATTGAGTAGTTCATACTCATAGCATGGACAACCAAACGCCAATGTTAAGACAAGCTGCATGATTCTCAACAAAGTGCACTTCAATTGTTCACTTGGATCCAGTTTACATAGGCTAAACATATAATCTAATACTTTTTCCACAGAGCACTTCAACAACAGACACATCTGGAAAAGTCCAGCTTCAGTAGGTACACAACCAGGACTCGATTTTGATTAGGAAGATTTAAGTATCAGTCATTAAAGCCACTCTAATTCATGCAATGAAAACAAAACTGAAGCAAATGCGAAAACAATATTGCCAGAGCTAGTATTAATAATAAAAGGGCAAAGAAACATTTTAAAAATCCACTCCCATACACAAACGAAATCTAGAAACATAAGGTAAGAGACTGACTTTAGACCACCGCAAACTTACTGTGCATATAAGAAAAACACAAGCGTGGTTCCTATAGCTGACTGTGAAACATCCAACAAAGCAATAAGCCCTGGTGTTAACAAGCCAATAATTTCAGAAAATAAAGAGCCCCATGTATATGTGAACAGCAGAGCCAAAAAGGCACGAACCTTTTATCAAACTTCAAGGCAAAAGAAGAACAACCAACAAAACCCTATCGATCACAAGCAGCAAAAACAGATATTCATAGATAGTTTAACAAGAAAAAAATACCACATATCTTGATGGATGCTTCGAGCTCCAACATATTGGGCTGTTGCAAGAAAATCTCTCGGGACACAACACACAACTGACGGATCTCGGGCTCGGACAACTGAACCTGCTTTCCGGGTCTGCCACGAACCTCAAGAAGCCGTTTGATAATATCATCAAGAACAGCTTGGTCCATTTTTTCCTGTATCTCTTATCGTTTTTTCTTTTTTTTCCGGTCTCTGAAAAAATCAAAACTTTGAAACCAGAGAAAGTCAACGGAGGGTCTTTTCTCTGTGTCTAAGAATTGGGTCTATGAACAGCGATTGGGGGATGGTTGAAAAGTCAAAGGTGGAGATGGTGAGCAGAGGAAGTGAGCGGACGAAAACATGCCCCTGGTAATGGAGGAGAAGGGGAGGGTTGAAGTGGATGAGGGTGTCGTTTTTCGCCAGGCAAGGGTGTCGTTTTCGGATGGGTTCACCCAAATTTGAGACACTAGTCTTTTGCTTGGTTATTTGAGAAAGTAGAAGATGTTTTCTTCTTCAGTTGAGCCGAGCGGCATAGGACAGGAGGGAGAATGTCAAGTGAATTGGGGTTGGGACTTGGGACGTTGGGTTATGTGTATTGCAATTTGAGGATACGTTGCAAATTGGATGACCACAGATTCGTAAAGTATAGAAAGAGTTTCACTTTTTAGTTTATAGGATTAATCCTCAAATACGCTGAACCCTTTGTTTGATGTCTCCACTAAACTCAAAACATAGCATTTTAAGATCAAAACCAAGTCATTGCTTATTCATGGTACATTTTGTGCGACAAAAATTGGAATAACAATCAAAGTCTCCCCATTGAATATTTTTTAAGTATGTAGTAATGTGATGTGACCCATTATTAATTAAATAAATTTCTTACAACTTGACAAGTCAGCGACTGTAATTTGTCCCAGCTTTCTTCCTTCCAACGCCGTACCGTAACACAAGTAAAGAAATAATTGGGAAGTAAAGTGAGTAAGGTTTTGGGTTCCAGTCTCGGCAGCGGTAGTTTAGGAGTTCATCTAATGTGGTGATTCCTTGTTCGCACTGAGATTAGACCGTGATTTACCTCCCTCACACAATATCGGACCGGAGTGTGGGGGCGCCTAGGATGAGCGTTCCACCTTTTGAGTCCAAAGTAAAGAAATAACTGGAGACCTAGCTAAGTTGGACCTAAAATTTTTATATTTTATAATGCAATAGAACATAAATAAATATAATATTAAAAAATTATTATTAAAAAAGATGAAATAATTCGTAATATAAGGTACTGAAATATTATTTAGACGAAGAGTTTATAATATAATATAGTATAAAGTTATTTATCATTTTACATTTCATCGTAAACTTTTTAAATTGGAAGTTTTTTATTTTTACTATTTAGGAATAAATAAGATGTAATATGAAACTTTTCTCTTACTTTATTCTATTCCATTTTAAAACTTCTTCCTAAATAATAGAATAATATTACATTCTATTGTATCTAGTTATAAAACTCTCAAAGTAAACATATTCTAATGTGGCTCAATGTGTTATAACTAAGGACAGTTGCATAAGAGGAAGAGTTCATTTAAGGTTATCCAAATTCAAGTACTGCACTGATTAAGGTAAATAAATATATATTTAACCCAAAGGGTATAGTTAAGTGAAAAAAATTTATCTATCTTTAATTAAAGGAGGTTCGATTTTTAGCTTTAGGTATAAAGTAGCCTTAAATTCTTAGGCTAGCTGTCTCACCATGTGAGGTACTTACAAACTAACGAAGAGATTAGTCACTGATCCACCGGTAAATACCTGGTTTAAAACCAAAAAAAAAAATACATCTTTATTTTTGTTGGGAACAAACAATTGGATCCGTTAGTTTTTCAAACTTCACTGGGAAATCTAAGCAAGGTCTTGTCGGATTCCGAACGCCAAGCGAACACCGGGAGAAACCAGAAGATACCCACTTGGAACATGAGAAGAGGAGGAGGAGGAGGAGGAAGGAGTCATGGAAACTACACGAACCCTTGTCTAACTATGCATCAGCCATGGGCTTCTCTGCTTGTCTGTGGGATCAAGCGCATCGAAGGCAGGTCCTGGCCTGCTCCAATTCGAGGTATTTTTTAGTTTCCCACTTTTAATTCTTACGTTTGGTGCGAATAATCGATCCCCAGTTGCGTTTTGTGTCATCAAACGTACCAAGTTGGAATCTTTATTGGGTAATATTGATAAACAGTTGGCCTTTTTCTTTGTTCTGGCTGTGGGGTTTGGCTTTTAGGATTTGGGAGTTTTAAGTGATCGGTCGGTTGAGTACTGTTAATGGGAGTCTTGCATTTCACATATGTTTTCCTGTTGTTAGGATTTCAGATGGATTCTTATGTATTCGTAACGTTAACTCAAAACATAGTAAGATGGTCTGTTGTCTTATCCGTTGTGGTTGCGTGGTGTGCTTTGTTTTCCAACAATGGGAGCTTTAAGTGTCGTCGATGGAGTCCTAATTAAGCCCAGAACCGTGGACGATAGAGAGACATTTGTTTTTTCTTCCCTTTTTTTTTTTGGTGAACAAATTTGGTTTCTGCTGGACGTGAGGACCTTATTTAGGGTAAAATTTTGAAAACGTATACGGTAAGCTGGTCCTATAAGCTATATTGAATCAATACTTCATATTTTTCTATTCTAGAATGTCCAATTATAATTGATCCATGAAAATGGGGAAAAAGACAGAAAAGTGCACGAGACTATTACAGTCCAACATGTACGTATTATCACTGATATTAGGCGACAATAATGTTTCTAATGTTTTAAATTCACTAATGCCTAGAGTACATAGACTGCCATTTACCAGTCATTTGTGAGTGATTCGGGGGGCTTAATGATAAAACTGACTTACCAAAGGAAGCTAATTTTACTCATTCTTCTGCTAAAACTCCAAAAATAATTCAATGCAACTCGTTATGGAAAAGCAATTCTTTCATCTGTTGTTGTGTCTTCTGATTGTTGCAACTTTCTTTCCCTTATTATTAAAGTTCTTATTACGTAATTTTGTTTTGAAGGTCGACTTTGGATTCATGCTGCTGGAAAAATTCCAGAGGAAGGTACAATCAAAGCAATGGAAGACTTCTACAGGGAAATTTATGCGGTGAATGGAATAAGTGATATTGCATTTCCCGAGCATTATCCTGTTTCAAGACTTTTAGGTATTTAGCATGTGTTACCTTGATCTTAAATGGTTACTTGAGCTGCTAACTTATACTTTTAGTTTTTTTCCCCTTGTACTCTTGGTGAATTTTCACCCGTGCAACTTAAGGAGACTTTGAATTTTTATTGGATTATTCTTCAAGTAGTATTTCTTATTTTTCTTTGTCATTCCAATGTCTGATGATGTGTGATGTCCACTTGTAACCTAGGCTGCGTTGAAGTGGTTGGTTGTGTCAAATGTGAAGAACTGGCTAGCTGGGAGGCAGTACCCGAAGGGGTGGGTAACCTAGATTTTTGGACCTTATTTACACCACATACAGTACAAGGTTTATTTTGTACATGTCGTTGACTTATATAGACCAGATTTTTTGCCACAGGTGAGGTTAGAAGGGCAAACAGAGTATTGCTGGCTTTGTGAACAGCCTCAGGTGCACATGCTCATAGTTGATCTTCGTATAGAAGTTTAATCTATATGTTGATCATGTGTTTCTGCCTTGAATGCAGAAATTGCTTATTCCATTTGAGATGCGGGGCTATCAAGGTGTTTATAACTTGGAAAAAAAGGTACATTGTTATGCAAAACTTTGGTACCCCTCTCTCTGCATCTCTGAAGGCTTGTGTGTTTGACATAGTTCATGCAACATATTTCTTAGATATATGAAGCTGCATTTAGAGGTCTTGTTCCTGTTCAAGGGCCAATGCCGATAACATTTCCTCTTCCAAATCCTCGAGATTCTTTTTCTTTAAAGCCTGGGTCCCTTTTGACAAATTCTCCTGAGATTAAAGGATTGAATTTGGAGAAATCTTCAAGTCTAACCGTAGCCATTGCTGGTGCACGTGCAGCAGCAACACAGTTTAACAAGAGAGAGAAAAATTACATACCAGATAAACAGAGCGACTATTCCACTTTAAAGAGTGGCAATCAGCAAACATCTTTGGGAGATGATCAAAGTTCACCTAGTATCTCTTGTGAAGGTGCTATCCAGGAGCCTTCAGTGTCAAATGATCCAGAACAACAGATTAACAATGGTTCTGATGTGAGCACTGCCAGTGGCCACAGAAGAACTAGGGAAGATCTGAAACAGCTTCCTGCATCTCATGCTAAGGTATAGGGTTATAAAATTTCCTTGACCTATAAATTTCGTTGAGAGTTTATTACCGAAGTAACTTAGTTTGTAGTAATCATTAAAATATGCCATTTGTAATTTAACAGATGGATGGGCCATACATTGAAAATATAGCAGTTTCAACTATAATCCCAACATCTGTTTACTCGTTGCATTTAAAAAATCTTTGGAATGGCTGTGAAAGGATCTGGTAGAGACAAAAAGCAACTGCTTTTGAATTATAGCTCTTCTCATATATAACTTCACTTGAAGCGTTTACATATGTCCACATATGAAATTTAACGATGCTCTTTTAACTTCATGGAGATAACATTTAAAGTTGCTTAAGACTTCAAACAGATAATGGTAGTCAAATGCATATATATATATATATGTGTGTGTGTGTGGTCATGATGGGATAATTTTGCTTGTGCTGGTCAGATTTCAGATTGGTTAGTTTCTAATCATGTGGTTTCCATCGTGTGCAACGTGAATATAGTTGCAGGTGATTGATTCTCATTTTCTTGTATTTGATGCAATATAATTTACTTGGTAACAAATGAAATCTAGTTGAAGGAAATTAAGGTTGCAGCATTGGATTGTGAAATTGGAATTATGAGTATTGGATCTAGATTTTCAGTGGTTTAACCAAATTTATGTCATTTGGAATAAGTAGATAAAGATGGAGTCTTTCTATCTTCAATTGATGAGCAAGTGTTTGAGTTGGGCTATTACTTCTAGTTCCAAATGCAGTACGAGGAAACTAGAAAAAAGAAAGGCTAGTTTATGTCAACAACAGTTGCTTTCTTATTTCTTTGATGTGATTTCAGTTGTTTTCTGAATGTGTAGATTTTTGCAGCGGCGGTTAGAGGGTTGAAGCCATCGTGAATTATTCATGGTTCTGATTATAAAGCGTTTTGGAAAATCTGGAGATTCAAGTCAGCTAGCAAGCAGTTGGGCCCCGACCCCGAATTCTAGCTTTACTTTGATTTGTAGTCCCTGGAGCCGCCATTGTATATATGTTTTCATGGTTCAGAAACAATTTGTTTTGAGTTGATGTTACCCCTGTTGTTTTGTTTACTATAGGATTAACCATCGTTGGTGATCCTCAATCAATTTAAAGAATTAGATGCAATGTGAAATTCCTTCCTCGTTAGCTTTTGATTCATATGAAAAAGATTAACCAAAGTTCATTAAACGAACCCTTTATCTATATATAATATACTATACTATACTATACACCACTAGGCTAAAAGAAAGAAGGAAAATTTGGGGCAAATAACATAAAAGAACCCCTGTGATATACTTGATTATTCATCTTAGCTCCTGTGTTTTTAATTCGTTCATCTTAGCCTCTGTGTTTTATAATCTCATTCAAGATACCCATTTGAGTTTTTTCGGACAAAATTATCCTTGGATTATTTGAATACAGATTTTTTGTCTGATTTTGTCTTATACAGATTTTCAAGGGTAATTTTGTCCGGAAAAATTCAAATGGGTATCTTGAATGAGATTACAAAACAAAGGGGCTAAGATGAACGAATTAAAAACACAGAGGCTAAGATGAATAATCAAGTATATCACATGGGCTCTTTTATGTTATTTGCCAAAAGAAAAGGAAGCAGGCTTAGCCATTACACGTTTGATTTAACTGAAAATCACAAAAAACCGAGTTGAGTTTGGATAATTTTTTAGAAGATCCGTTTTAGAATAAAATTTAATTAAACTTAACTCGACCCGATTCATAATTTAATTAAGTTTTAAATAACTTAAAATTTATCCAAAATTTGAATAATTCAATTTTTCATTCGATTAGAGAATTTAAAAAATTAAGCTCAATTTAAAGTTTCGGTAATTAAAATCAACTTTATTGACTTGAAATTAGACTAAACTAGACTTGTACATTTTAGTTATACCTAACATTTATATTTCTCTTACGTGGAAAATCTCATAACTGAATTCAATATCCTAAATTGGAAGATTTAAAAACAACAACAACAACAACATTCAGTATAAATTTTGCTGTTTTATAGGATCCGGATAACTCTAATAATATGTAACCTATGAGACTTTTAAAGAGTAATTCATAATTAAGAATTTATTTCTGCTATTAACCAACTCATTTTTTTAAAAATTGAAATAAGTTACAAATCACAATTTATTTTCTTTAAAATTGAAATAAACAAATTACAAATAACGTTATCATTAACATCTTAAATTAGAAGACTCTTAACCTAAACAGCACGTTTCCATGATGTATGTCCTGGAAGGGACATGTGACAGAAACATCGTTTTCTTTCCTGGAATTGCCACGCCAAGAAGCTAAGCACCCAAAAAGAAAAAGGCTTCAGAGCAATCAGACTGCTATCAATTCAACCATTTAATTCATTACTTATCAGAAAATTGTAAGCATAATAACAATAATTTAATTTAAAATGGAATTTCTTATCATATGTTAATAAAAAAATACTATACTGGACACTTCTAGTTCACAAGTCACAATGATTTAAAATTTTCTATTGTAACTGGACGGCTTATATCATCACTTCTATATAAAAAAAGGATAGAAGTGCGACGTTTTCAAAGTTTGATTGAAAGTTAAATCGATAAGATAAGAGATTTAAGGTTAAAAGGTTCAATTAGTGTTAGATTATTATAAAATTAATTAAAAATTGAATAAAATTAAAGAATTTAAAAAATAATTGAAGAAAATTATCATTGATTATAAAAACTTTAAAGTTTAATTAAAAATATTAAATAAAAATTAATCGATTTATTTTAGTTATAAGAACTGTCAGATTAATTAATAAACTAATATATTTTTAATAAAAAATTATTAAACAAAATCAAGCCAAAAAAAATTTATAAGAAAAAAATTGTCAATAGAGTACTTGTATTATCAATTGTATATATATAAAAAGAAAGAAATCACATTGTTTTCAAAATCGGATTAAAAGTTAAATCAATAATACAAGATATTTAAGATTTAAAAAGGCCAACTAGTATTAAACAGCTATAAAATGAGTTAAAATTTGAATAAAATTAAAAAATTTGAAAATAATTAAAGAAAATTATCATTGATCATAAAAAGTTTTAAAGTTTAAATAAAAATGTTAAATAAAAATTAATCAATTTATTTTAGTTTATAAAAACTGACAGATTAATTGATAAATGAATTTTATCAAAAAAATTATTAAACTAATTCAAGCTGAAAAAATTTTATATAGAAAAAATGTTTGCCAATAGAGTACTTGTATCATCAATTGTGTGTGTATATATATATATATATATAAAGAAATCACATTGTTTTCATAACCGGATTGAAAGTTAAATCAATAAGACAAGAGTTTTAAGATTTAAAAGATTTAATTAGTATTAGATAGTTATAAAACCGGTTAAAATTTGAATAAAATTAAAGAATTGAAAACTAATTGAAGGAAATTATCATTGATCATGAAAAAGTTTAAAGTTTAATTGTAAAAAGAAAATTTTAAATAAAAATTAATCGATTTATTTTAGTTTATAAAAACTAACATATTAATTAATTAATTTATTTATTTTTAACAACAATAATTATTAAACTAATTTAAACTGAAAAGTTAAAAATTGAACCGAAAAACAAGCTAGTTCAGGATTCTATTGTTAAATCGACTGAATTGGTTCGTTTTTTTTTAACATTGAGAAATCATATAACTTTTAGTTTTGAGCTAATATTTAATCAAATTACATCCTATTTAAACGAAGGCTTAAATACAATATCTCTTTAAGCTAAGGTCATTTGTTAAGTGGATGCAATAAAGGAAATATTTTGAAATAAGAATGTTAATATTTTGAAGGAAATTTAATTTTTAAAATTATATAATATGGTTATTTTAAAAATTGTATTTTACTCAAACTTAATTAATTTTGGCTAACTTTTAAGAATTAGGCCCAATCGTTGTATTAATAACATCTAATTGTTTTATGTGTATCGTTAGACTCATTTGCATTTCATCATGAATTTTTTAAAAATCTTAAAAATAATTTTTTTTATAAAAATTAGAAAATTTCAATAATTTCAATCTTTATGATTTTTTTAATAATTAAACTATAAGAGAGTCAAATCTCTTTCATTATATATATATAAACACACCTCTTAGAAGTGGTCGATTCGGTGAAGTGGAGAGGCATAAGGTCAAAAAGTTTTGTATTCGATTCCTTCTGCTTACGTTCTCTCGATCGAGATTACCATACAGGACTTGCCTAGTGTGAAATATCCAATTGACGTGATTTTGTAAGTTATTGCGTAAATTCGGAGATTTATCCAATACGCATCCAAAAAAACAGCGAATTTGATTTATCTATTTTAATCAAATAAACATGGCAAATAAGCCCAAGTCTGATACAAGTTCGATTTTTTAAATATGTTTTTTCAAAATCTAAATTAAAAAAAGAAACATCTACTTCGAATTAACTAAATGATATTATTTGTTCCACTTTTATTGCTTTGATCATATTTTAACTCGTCTCATCTATATATTTGTATAAAAAGTCATCTCATCTACACATTTATATAAAATCTATATATATATGTATATATATATATATATATATGAATAAAATAAGTTAAAATATGGCTGAAATATATATATGTATATATATATATATATAAATAAAATAAGTTAAAATATGGCTGAAATATATA
>JAOSBP010000003.1:22333831-22348593 GCA_027563825.1 Erythroxylum mucronatum
CGCATGAGGATGAATTTCCGAATAGGGAAATTATACTGTTTTGATTGTATAAGGTTGATAAAGATGAAAAAAAATTAAACCGGTTTCGAATTTATACCGGTTTTGAGTAATCTATACCGATTTTTGGATTTGCTTTAGGCTTAGGGTTCCAACGGGACGAGGATTTTCAAGAATTTCATTACCGGATGTCGGACTTTGTTTGCTTCGATTGCGATTTCGACTCTTCCGTTTTCGGTTCGGCCCACTTCCAGGTTCGACCTTCGCATTTTGTCTTCCGTTTTTCGGTTGGGGTTCCGGTTCTGAGATCGGGTCCCAACACCCATATGGTTTAATTGGAGTTGTTGAAGCTGAACAATGTGAGTGAGTGAAGAGCTTTGAGATTCTTGTTTCGTTGGATCAGCATACTGTTTGGAGGTCTGGTTCTGAAGCTGACATAAATCAGTATAACTGGTGGACAATTATTCAGATGTATTTCAGGAAGCTGAAACTATAGGGAAGTCCTTATTTTATCTCAAGTATATCGTTGTTCTGTTCTTAATTGATTGATTACTTGAGCTATTTTTATTAATTTCCATTTAATTAAAATTGGTTTAGAAAAATCCTCTGACGAGGTTAACACAAGTCGATCGTGTTGTTGGGTGTGAAATTCTTTCACAGGAAATGCGGTTGAGAGATAGTATCAAGGGTTGAGTGGTGTCGGATCAGTAAAGTATTGGGTAAATCTATTGTATTTCGCTGAAAGTATTAAGCTGAATGAGGGCCCGTAGACGTAGACAAGGTGTGCCGAACTGCACTATCAAATTTTCAATATTGCTTTTTATTATTTTGTTTTTTATTTCTTTTGTTTTCATTTACACTAGAGATGTCCACGGTAAAATTGGAAAGTTTTCGAAACTACTACCCCTTTCGTTTTTATCAAAAACAATGCAGAACAAATCCCTTCTTCATACATTAATAATAGTTTGCCATTCATGACTGATCTTCTTCTTCAAGGTTTTTAGCATCATCCAACTACGTCACTTTTCTTATTATGTATATCTCATTTCTATTATATTCATACTTGATGGTATATACTATATATCGCGTTAAGCTTCCTTGAGTCTTCAAGATAACTTCTATGCCCATGGAGGCAGAGGCGATGTTAAAACGGTCCATAAAGGATTAGGGAAAATTGTTGTTTTGGAAAATTCGTTGATTCCAAAGACTTGGTCTGGTAATTCAGGTATGCGTTTGTTCTAATTTGGTTTCGTTAAACAGTTTCACTAAACTAGCATTCAAAGTTCTATACTGATTGTGTTTTAGGAGAAACGCATCATACTGACAGTTCATCCAAAGAAGTTGTCTTTCATACTAAATCTAAGGACTCATTCACTATATCTTCTATAAGTTTAGTTATAGCGAATAAGTTGTTGGAAGAGGGTGTCAACAACTCTACACCTGAGAGAAAATCTTTCACTATTTCAATTAGTGCCTTTGAACGTGCAAGGACCCTTCTTGGGAATCCAAACAAAGGGAACTCATTTACCTTTATCGACTCTAAGGGAACTCATTTACCTTTATCGACTCTCATGTCACATGGAATCCAGAAAAAATAATTATATTATTGTCATTTATCATTGAAATCAACTGGACTCAGCTTTAAACTTTATTTATTGTTATATCTGTAAGAATTTTTCAAACAGCCTCTCTATTAGTTAGGGATAAGGCTGCGTACTATTGTTGCTGTTGTTCTATATCTGTAAGAATTGTTAACCTTCTAATTAAAAGTTTGTACTACTTACCATATATCATTATATTATATTGATACCATTTCCAAAAATTTTATAAATAAGTATTTTACTATTACTAAATATTAATGATTAGTACTACTTTTTAACTTAAAATTATGGTATTTTTAATATTGTTAAAATTTATCGTTTCTAAAATATATTTACTTTTGATATTTTAAATAACCTACCATGTGTTTTTCAACAATATGTTTTAAACATTGAAAACAACTTTACAATAAAACATATCTTAACTAGGATAGATATAAAAATGTCAATTATAATTAACCTTAATTATGATTATTACTTATTATTAACAAACTATCTTCTAAATATTATTAATTTTAACAATATTATCACATATCAAATTTCATCAATATTCATATAAAAATTTTTGGAAAAAATCTAAGAACTACTTTTACCGACAAAATAATAGACCGTCGCTATATCCTACCTCATTAGTGTCGAATAAAGAAAATGGTCGCAATATGTCCACCAACCTGCAATACTAAAGAAAATCATCTCCAAACTTTACCTACTTAGTACAATAATCGTCGCCAATAGTGAACATTCCACGACATTTAAACATTTATTGTCGCTCCGTGTTATCTTAGATTGATCTTCTTCAATGATTCATCAAAACATCTATAAAAAGGAATGCAATTTGCGACTCGATTTAATTTTTTGTCGCTATTTTTCCGAGCAATTGTTGAAGATTTACTAGATCGACGCTAATCACATTAATTTGTCTCACATACGCCAACAATAATTTCTAGTCGTCGATAATTGTTTCTTTTTTGCGACGGAAGTATCTTAACGTCGTTAAAACGTGTGGTTATTGCGACAAAATTATAAAAGCGTTGTAACATTGTTTTCCCTTTCCGATATTTTGTTTAATCAATGTAGATTCTTTGACTTTTAGAAGCGAACTATTAAAACATTGTCAAAGGGACAATTTTATAAACAATTTCTATTTCGTCGCCAAATAATAAATCGTAGCCAGTACACATGTCTATTGTAGTTACATGAAGGAGTCAGATACTTTTTCTTTTATGCGATTGAGAGCCATCTTGAATTTGAGAATTATGGCATTGCAATTTTCTTTGGAGTCGTTTGCAAACCGAATGCCATCCTGAAATTCAAGTCTTTTTCCCAATTTATCCTAATTACACGTTGCACTATCTCCATTCTCCACTCATCTTCCAGAACACGAGATAATGGAAGAAGCGAATGAATGGGATACATTTTGCTGTTTTGAGATGTGAACGAAAGCAATTTCCGAAAACTTGGAAGATTTGAAGCAAGATTCTCACAAGCTAGAGTGTTAAAATCATGAAATGATGAGAAGGAAAGGAAAAGAAGAAATAGCTGCAGTAGTAGAGAGAGTGGAAGATTGGATAAAGCCCAAAGCAGTTTGACATGGGTAATCGAGTGAACTTTCCATTCCTCTACACGTGTCCCTCTCCTTCACCCAACAAATTACCCCCACCCGTCACTATGTCGTCTTCCTTGTTCCTTCCTCTCTTTCCCCCTAAATCTTTGGGGTGTTCTTCAGCAACCCAAATGTAGATTTATATAATTCAGGGTTAGAGCAACCAGATGTAAAGAAACAAATTTCTAAACGAGTAACGACGAACAAAAGCAGCTTGCTCCAAAATGTACAGTACACGGAGGCAGATAAAGAGAGAACCCAAAGCCGTCTTAGACTGAGCACATCATCATAACCAGACACGAAATTTAAGGTGGGGGATCTAAATCATTTTTATTTAACAGAAAAAGAAAGAACCAACTTCTGGTTATTATTCAACTGTCTACTGCTCTTTCTCTACTCAACTGGGCAGCAATTTTTTGCAATTTCTCTTACCTGCACTCATACGTAATTAAAACTTAGCTCTTACAACAAGTCAAATGAGTTGAGAGAGATGTACACGAACATGTCACGACAAAGAGAAGAAGAAGAAGGCCTAGAACAAGAACTAGGTAGCTGGAGCGATAATATTGGATTAGTACTTCCAGTGACTGGCGGTACCTAAAGCCAATGATTGATGAGCTAAGCAGAAGAGTGATAGCAACCCTTGTTGTTAGCCTTCATTTCATGGCTTTAATCTAACCCACTCCCAACGTCCTTCCAAGGGCTCGTCCTTTTCTATATCGTAGTTGTACCTGTGCCATGAAATCATTTTGCTTTTAATTTCCCGGGAAACATACGGGAGGTTCATGAGAATTATGTACAATGCATGCATCACCGTGGCGTCGAATTTTGAGTTATTGTTCAGAATTTTGCTCTATATCTTACTTCATGAAATATTTCTTGATTCCCTTTTCAGCTTCGGCGAAGAATTCTTCGAGTTCAGACTCCGTCGGTATCTTCTTCGCCGTAGTAGAACAACGGCCAGAGCTAGTCTCCAATGGTCTTGTCGTTGAATCCAGGTCGTCTAACAATTCACTTGAAGACGTTGTCTCTCTCCTGAAACATAATCAGTTTACACTAATGAAGATGGAGAGATTACACTCACACTGAGCCTGAATTTTAAGAACTAAAGAACTTAACAGATCGGAGAATTCTGAATTTCGAAATTTAGCTATGTAACATAAAGTGAGTTCAATTCCGGTTAAAAATGAATTAATCAAACCTCTCTCTGCAGCTATAATCCATTGACGTCTCGCCTTCAACACTCTCTTCCTGAAAAAGCCAATCAATATACCACCATATAAATATTTGACATAGAGGTAAAGAAATTAAAACACTAGAAACCGAAAATTCAAGAAGAGAATTTTTGAAATTTAAAACACGAAAACCTAATTAATTTATCACCTTCAGATCTGCGAATTTAACTCTGTCGCTCGGTCCGTTACTAGAGCAACAAGATGTCGAAGCATGATCAGATCTAGGGCTGGAGCACCTGTCCTCATCAATCACCCTCCAAAGGCCAGAATTCACCTCCGGAGACGGTGAGACCAGATTCTCAGGGGTAATTGTGACACGTTCACGTCTACGATTTCTAGTGCTAGTTGTACGAGTAGTATCAGGAGTAGTACTCCTGAATTTAACGTACGAAGTGGAGGTGTTCAATTCTTCACGGTTGATTTTCCTTTTCTTGGCAGTGACGGTGGAAACAACCGTCTCCAGTGCAAGAGAGCGAGGTCTGGTTCGAACGCCAGCGATCTCAGACATTTCCACCACCGCAATTCCCCTACACTTCCTCACCATGGCTGTATGGAGCTCGGTAGTTGATGATCAGATGATTATGAGCGGAGATTTAACGGTGAGGAATGGGTTTGGAGATATAAGGAGAGGCCTGACTGAGTGAGGAAGGGCAAGTAAGCAGAAGTTTAGTGGTCCAGTCTCTGTTAACTTCTGACGGGGAATCTGTGACGGAGAAGTTGACGGCGCCGTTATATTGATTGGGCCGTTAAGGAGGGAATGCGCCGAATTCTAGGTAAATAAGTGCGAGCCACGTGCGGTCCTGCACGTTAGGAGTGTCAAGTTAAAGTGAGAAACTATTATGATCGTCGTAAACCAAAAGAGCGTCCCGTAAGGCGGAGGCTACAATGACTCCACTTTCGGATTTGAACTCAACTCGGGTATATGCGCTTTCAATAACAACTCCAGAAACTATGAAATCGATATAACAAAAACATTTTTACCTTAAAACGAAGAAATTTTTATAATATGCATAATAAATTATATATTTTATATTTTAACAAATCACATAACAAAAAAATAATAAATTTAAAATATTTTGTATAAGATAATTAAAAATTGTATGATAATTTATAACTATATATTTTAATAACAATTACAATGATAAATTCTAAGCAATAAATAAATTATTAAATGTTAAGGATTAGATTTCCTATTTCAATTATAGTATTTCAAATATATTTTATTAAATCTTATCCACATATTTTACATAAATGTACGAATAATATTTAATAGAACAGAATTAGAATAAAGTAATTAAAACAGAAGATTTGATATTTTGATGTTAGGCCTGTAACAGAATTATAATGAGGTTATTGCGACAGAATATCTACCCCGCTAGGTAGGCCAAATTAATTCCAATTAAAAAACATGGTTACAGTGACTTCGAGATGGCAGACATGATCATTTAAGTTACGGCCATAACGGCTTAACGGTTGGGCAATAAGTATAGAAATGAATTTGGGAAACATATGCACTTTTACATTCATCTAATACAGTACAATGAAACCATCAACACGTGGACCTAAAAGATTAAACGGACGGTCCACAATGGTACGTGGACCACTGACCACTAGTGTAAAGTTTCTTCTTTCCGACGTATCTTATTTTTAAAAAAAATTATTTTAAAGAAATTTTAATTATTCAAAATAAGTGTCGTTTATAATTTTTCATGCATATTTATAATTTTATTTCTAAAAGTAACCTTTAATTGCTTTCACATCCTAATTACACAGATTATATTTTTAAGACAGTTTAACTTGTAATTAATAAGGGTATATCAAACATTTCACTAGCTTTCTTAATAAGTGTGCATCTCTCTAAAACAACTTTTATTTTAAATAGGAGGGAGTATTACTAATAATTATCCAAAAAATGCTATATTTTGGTTCATACTAATAAGAGAAAATTTTTGGGTTGACTCGTACTTCAATTTATTCATCTATTGATAGGAGAGAAAGAGGGAAGTAAGCACCCAGCTAGAGTAGATAGAATTACTTGTTATGGTAATAAATTGAGTGACTTGTGTGAGTTAACGGGGAGAGAAGCGGTGCGGTACTTGATATTTCTAAATTTTGTGAAGAGAAAGATTCACTGCTCATGCTATTTCAAATTGAGTAAAGATCGCATCGAAACTTCATGATCTGGGGCCATTCTCAGGATACTCTCACCAGAGAATTTCCTTTTTAGCTCTGGTGGGACACCGATGCATCCATTGCATGGCAGAGTAAGTACAAAGTTGATTTTATGCTGTAAAAACAGTAAAAAGTAATAAAAAAAATCAATCAAATTTTATTAATTTTAAATTTTAAAAAATTGATACCACTATTTCCTTTTTCTTTTCTTGATGAGAAGATGTTCTGATGACAAAAGTTTTCTATATTTAATTAAAATGTGAAGGTTATGTTCAATAACTCAATTGATATTGACTTATTCGTCAAGCTTAATTCATGTTGGATCCATACTCCCATAGAATAAGAAAATTAATTGAAGGGATTGTAATCTGATCACGACACAATAATTAGAAAGATGGTGAATAGCACATGCATACGAACCACAGAATAAAAATTTCATAGCCATCGGAGAATAAAATATTATGCCAAAATGTTCTATTCATATCAGGAAACAAAATTTTCTTTTTTTTTTTTACATGCCTAATCGCGCGGACAAGACCCTAACCATATCCTCAAAGATATAAGAAGTACAACTCGAATGTGGAAACCGAAAACAAAAAATTTTGATATCAAAAAACCTGGCGACATGGGCTAATCAGTCCGCACACTTCTTATATTTTTTTTTTTTGATTTTGTTCAACTTATATGTTATATTTCTTAATCTAAGAAATATGCAAGTTGGTTTTGAACTTGACGATGATATATATATAAAAACAAAACTTACATGGTTCCTAGAAATTATGAAAAGTGGATATATATATATATATATAATATACAATTATATCTTATCAAAATGTTATTACGGGAAGGAAGTAATAACATTATATACTTGTATACAGTTTTCATATCTGTAAATCATAAACAGAGATTGATGATGAGTTCCTAAAAGACCTGAAAAGTAAAAAGGTGTCCTCTCTAAGGGAAGGCAAAATTCCTTAGCCGGCAGTAAAATACGATTCTTTATTATGGGTCGTACTATTTATGGATGGGGTGACACAGGAGAAATTTGCTTGTTCCTTTTGATGAGAACAAAATGACCCAAACCACGATCATGGAAAGAATGGATTAACAAAAGCTAAATGCATGATAGGAGAGAAAGATGAGACAGAGATAAAGAAAAAGACGATAATGACTAGGGAGGTACAAATTTGTTTTTCTTTTTTCCTGTACTTGCAGTGAGATCTCCAACAAATTTACCCCCAAAACCAATGATTAGTGATTGCTGGATGTTTTGGTTTTATAAATTTAAAGGGTATGTGCCTAATACCATGACCATAATGATGACTTTCTCGACCTTTTTTTCCTTGAATCCAAACACGGAGTGGAAAGATGAAAGAAAAAGCAAGATTCCTTAAATTTTAGATAATAGCAAAAAAAGGGTTAGAGACAAAGGCACATGGACATGGCTACTAGTCAATGGTGTGGGCACAGAAAACTAGACTACAATTTCACCAATACAGAGCCTTAAAGAAGATGATAATAGTTGGGGGTAACAATAGATAAGAATTACAAAAATTAAATGAATAAATGTTCATAAAATAAAATAAGTATAAAATAACGAGAATAAATGATAATTTTACCTTTTCTTAATAATAATAAAATTTTGTTTTCTGTTTTTCATTTACTTTAGTTGAAGGTGTACATTAATAATTACGAAAGCTGATCTGAATTATGAAGCGACCTCACCAAACATTCCACACTTTTGCCTATATGTTATCTTCTTTAAAATTTCCATACCCATTTCAAGCTAAGCATATTTATAGACCCTAGCAAGCGTTAGTTGGGTTGCATGGAATTATTAGAATTGCATGTGGTGTCTTTCCTATTCTGGGTTACCTTTCCAAGCAGTAATGCCTTTCATAGCTTATGTACCCTACCTTCGTAAGAGTGTAATTCACCAATTATAAGGTAGCTTTTAATCAACAATGAATTTCAGCAATACTTGAGTTGAAATCGCAGGAGTCCGAGGGACTGTCCTTCCCAATACCATACGAGCTCCCAATAATTTGTGGTAACTTCAAATTGTGTTCTGAAAAAAAGCACACATAAAAATCAATGAAGTCAAGATATACCAAATGGTGGTAAAGGGAGGAACAAGCACATCTACAGTTGCCAAAACTTTACTGCCAAAAGGACTAAATGACTTTAAATTTTATGCCTCTATGACGTTTGGCAGAATGTAAATTGCAAAGGTTTAGCCAAGAGAAATTGAAAAAAGAAAAGCAAAGTGCAAAAGTGCAAAATACAAACAAAAAAAAAAGGAGGAATCTCAAAATATACAGAATTTGAATGAAGGTGGGAAGGAGACCCTAGAAACTTCAATTTAAGGAATTGGTCTATATTTGCTCACAATAAAGGATTTGAAAAGTAGTATTTTTCTTAGTTTTGAAGAACTTATTTATAACCTGTTCTTTTGTTACTTGGAAAATAAGATACCTTTACACTTAGGCTCTGTTTGTTTTTATTTTTTATTTTTAAATTTAGTAAAAATATTAATTGTTGTTTGAATTTTTTGTTTCTGTTATTAGTTTTGGTTTCTTTTAGTTTTTTTAAAGTTATAAAAACTATTTTTTTGTTTCTGATTTTTTACAATATGATTTACTATTAATTAAATATATATTATTTAATTATTTAATATGTTAAATTTTAATAAGAATTATAAATAGCTTAATTTAATATCATATATTTAATTAACTAAAATTATTTATTAATAATAATTATGAATAATTTAATTTAATTTTGTAATTAAATAAATAAATTTAATTTAATAATTATTAATAAATATAATTAAATTTAAAATATCTTCAACATATATAGTTCAAATAAATTTTCATTTAATTATAAAAATATCTTTAAAATAAATATCAAATTTTAAATTATTTATTTTAATAAAATAAAATAATTTTTTAATAAATATTATATAAGAGATTAAAATAAATTTATTTAATTAAAAATAATTTATTTTTAAGTTTTATCTAATATATAATTATCATCATTATATTTATATTAATAAACAAATAAGTTTTTATTTTTATTTTAAAAAACTAAAAATTACAATGGAAAAATAAAATTAGAATGATCACTTAGCTTCCGTCTGATTAGAACACATTATTTGAAATATGGAGGAGTCAACTTGAAGATCGCTTTGCTGTAAAAAGATGTTTAAAAAATCCCTTTAAAAAAAATTTAAGAGTGCGATTCCTTTTATGTCCTTTCAATTCCAAAAGCATTACTTTTCTTTCCTAAGTTAGTCAGGGCCTTTCACCTTTGCCTCCAGACTTGCTTTCCTTTTAAAAGCATGGCTTTTGCGGCTCATGTCCTTCCTTTTTTTGTTTTGGCAAATAATATAAAAGAGCACATGTGATATACTTGATTATTCATCTTAGTCCTTGTATTTTTAATTCATTAATCCTAGCCCCTGTGTTTTGTAATCTCATTCAAGATACCCATTTGAATTTTTTCGGACAAAATTACCCTTGGATTATTTGAATACAGATTTTTTGTCTTATTTTATCTTATATAGATTTCCAAGGGTAATTTTGTCCGAAAAAACTCAAATGGGTATTTTGAATGAGATTACAAAACACAGGGGCTAAGATGAACAAATTAAAAACACATGGACTAAGATGGATAATCAAATATATTATAAGGGCTTTTTTATGTTATTTGCTAAAAATTGGCGTTTGCTTTATAAAAATGCTTTAGTAAATTTAATTATCTCTAATTGTCAAATCCAGTTACAGTAACCATGCGCTCCACTCCACGTCCGTTCAACTAATTAATGATTATTAGCACTCTAAAGAAGATTACAAAGTTGTTAATATTATAGTTAAGTTGGTATCAACAATTTCTTTTTCAGTTTGTCATAAATAAAAACAAGAAGTAGTGCTTTGTTGTTATAAATGACAAAATGAATCATACAAAATTTGCGGATTTGGTGTTTCAGATATGGCTAGAAGTTCCTCCAAGTACTCAGCCCCTAAGTCCTCTAACACCACCATATCGCTATCCTTTTCTTTCTTCTTTTTGCTCTCCGCTTTCCTCTTCATTGAATGCCTCTTCTTAAGCGCTAAAACTGGCGAACATCCATCCTTGAAGCTGCACTTCATTTCTTGAAGGGACTCGTCAACTTTCTGTGCAGGAAAATTCAGCACTGCCGTGGATCCTCTCATGGCAAATGCTGCTTGATCATACGCTAGAGCTGCAGCTTCAGCTGTATCAAATGTTCCAAGCCAAACCCTCACGCCGTTTCTCGTCGAATCTCTTATCTCCGCCGCATACTTGCCCCATGGTCGCTTTCTAACGCCTCTGTAAACAATTTCCTGACTGGGTTCTACTTCGTCTTGATGGCCATTTTCTTGTGAGCTCACCTCTTCGTAATTAGGACTAGTTGCCGTAGCAAATGAGCTGATCGGAGCTTCGTTAAGGACTCCAAGGAGAATCATTTCTTCAGAGTCATTTTCGTTGAAGGGAAGTGGCTGTTGTGAGTTATAAAAGAAAGAACCAGAAGAGGATAAGGATGAAGAAGATTCGGGAGAGAACTGGGAGTAATTGTAATGGAAAAAAGAAGAATAATCCATTGAAATGGTGTTCGAACTTTGAATTGATTTTTCTTTTCCAAAGAATACTGACTGAGATGATCTTTATTTCATAGAAGCTAAAGAGTACATGTATATATATATAGACGCTGAGGAGAGGAGGGAACATTCTAAGATTAAAAACGGAGAAGAAAAAGACAGATTACATGAATATGGCCATTCAGGGACCTCCAAAAGAGATTTCGGTCGTTAAAGGAGTTGATGACACGCACGTGGGTCAAAGGGCCTAATTGAGCATGCGATGGCGGCTAATGCCGAATGTTATCAGTAGTGACTTCATTTGGAGGATGGTGGCTCCAAGCCCTGCTCTGTCCACTTTTCAAACAAGCTAGGTGTGGTCCATTTGGGACATTCTTTTTTTCAACCACGAATTACTTTTTTTCTTTCTTTCTGAACTATAGGATTCTTATTGAGGTATTAACAATTTTACTAATATATATTTTATGTTAAAAATTTGGGAAAAAACTGATTTAGTGAAATAATAATAATTTTATTTAATTTTCATTAAATTAAGACAATTTTAAATTCTATAACATAATTAATACATAAACGTAAATCATATTTTAGTATGCAACTTTATCTTTTTTTTCTTGTCAAATTGTCTAAATCATTTATGAAATTGATTTCTCAGTATACACATAAATGTTCGAATAAGTATTCAAATAAATTAAGATAACTCGATAAGTGATATAAAGAGGGTAACAAAAAAGTGATAACTCCTTTCAAACCTAAATTTATTTATAACAAAATTTGGACGCTTTAATAATTTAATTAAAATATAATTCTAATATCAATTTAAACTTTAATTAAAATTAAAATTAATTCTAATTAAATAACAATTAAATTTAAAACATATTCCATATCTTATATTAGTCGTTATTTATTAAATATCTTATTTTTAATTTTAAAATTTCTCAAATTTTATAATCAAGTTCAATTCGATTAAATTACCTTTGTCCCTCATCAACCATTCTTTGCGTATCACCCTTTATGTCCCTAAATATGTTGACAATAGATATAAATTAGAACCATAAATTATTTTTGAGATTAGATAAATTAAACTCCTTTAATTTTTTAATTATCTAATTAAATAATTTATATTCATAAATCAATACTAACGTTTATTAACGCATTATAACCACTTAAATATTATAAATGTCAATGTAATTTTAACTAATATTTTCATATATGACTTTTTTTATCTAATTCAATCATTTTAACACACGGTATTTTGATCAAACATAGAACATGAAAATGATATCTACTCTTTTTTATTCAGTCATTTTAGTTCTTTATTATTATTAATAATGGATTCTATAATAACATTCGAAAGCTATATATAAAGTTTCATTCCACATCAAAGGGATTTTCCAAACTAATAGTAAATAAGAACAATAGAATATTTTTTAATTACTTCAGGATAATCAATTCTATATTGATCTCTCAATTACTTTTATATAGTTCATGTTATATCTAATTGCTACGGTTGACAAATATATTTTATAAGTAATACCAAAATGTAACAATTCTTATATGATATAATAGTAATACCAAAATGTAATAAAGATATATCTTTGTGCTATAATTAAGACATATGCTTCTTTATAATTATTGATGTAATGACATGAAGTACTGTTAAAAACTAGACACCCTTGTTCGATATTGCTGTGAGGATTGGACTTTCGCTGCCACTAATAAAGAATATGATTTTGGCTGTATCGATTAGAGGCGTTTAATTCTAACCTGTTCAATTTTGGTAAGGATTCACCTCAGGTCTAGGGTATTAAAGAGTACACTACTTGCTTTTTGTTTCCCAGTGAAATTGTTTAAACCATTTGTAGGGAAAACATGCTTACTCAACCATTAGAACCAATCTTTGGCGGTGAGTGTCTTGAGTTAATTAACTAACTTGTGTACGTATTGCTGATTGATTAAAGGAAAGAGTTCAAACACGGTTTAAAGAATTAATTCACTTGATAAAATCTACATTTATTATGTTAAGTTTTTGTGTTGAATTAAAGAAGGTTACAATACATTTATTATTGATGAAAAAATTTAAATTAAGAATAATTTGATTATAGTTATGATTAGAAGTCCAATTGAACATTTATTTTCAGAAAATTAATAATATAGAAACAATTCTAATAAGAGATAAAAAGAATGCATTAAAGTCGAGAATTTGAACAAGATGAAGTTAAGGAAATTAAGTAAAGTCAAGATCAGGATTTGAAAAATCGCAATGTAATATCTAAAGCTAAAGATTAGTTTCAGTAGCACAAATTTTAGTCAAACATAAAAAATTTACAAATAAGAAGAAAAATTTTATAAAAGGTGATAAAACTTGATCTATCATGATTAAGACAACATTTAAACTAAATTAAATTGAATTAGATATATTGACACTTACATCATGTTTCTTGATAAAATATCGACTCCAATAACTCTTATATTGATAATACAATAACAATTAATTTCATATAGAAATATCAATTTAGAGGGTAAGTCTGGGAGTAATTATTGGTAATTAAAGTTGTTCCTTTATGACAAAACAGTCCCTTTGTAAAAATACAAAGAAAATATTACGTACATCAAAACCCTTCACAAACCCTCGCAATGCAGGGATTTTTTTTACTTTGATAGAAATATCAATTTAAGATATTAAAATTAACCAAAAATAAAATAAAATAAAGTTTGGATGGCTTTGGATATAGAAAATGAAGATCTTTTTATGGTTGACATCATTTACATCTTAGCAGTTTTATGGCTACTATCTTCACCTTTTCTACTCCAACTTGGTTATAAAAGTATATACCATTTGCAAGATCTTAAATATAAATGCCTTGACGCCTTTTGTTGAATGAAAGTATCAAATCATTTCACAACTAAAAGAAGGCATAAAATTAAACGTATTGGAAGAATCAAATCATGCAAATAACACTTGAAAGCAAAAGGAATATGGCAAGATCGGAATTTAGGGGAGCTGGTTAGGGGCAGCCTTTGAAACGTCGCCCTTACTTTCAATTTTAATTATGAAAATCCAAGAAGCAAGTAAAGAAATATTAAACTAAAATTTAATTATTCCACCGAACGGGCTATAATAATTTTGTTAGAGATTTAATGATGCTTTTAAAAACATATTTCCCCTATTTTCATGTCATTGACTGATGAATGAAATGGAATTTCTATACCAAAAAGACTAGGACTAGGTTAAGAAAATTAAAAAGAATTATGATACCTATACCAAAAACCATGACATTAGTTGTACATTAATCTGACATGTAAATCGAAAAAGATGGAATGCTCTTTGAATCAAGGTTCCTTCTGAAAGTGCAAAGTGCAACAATAATAACAGTATTCGGTGAGAGCAACGACGGAGTTATTTAGGGGTTAGTGGTATACTAGGCCCCCCAAAATTTAAAAAATTAAATATTTGAGCCCTCCTATATAACAGTTGACATTTTTTAAATTTTGTATTTCTAATCTAATTTTCTTATTACACAAATATCTACAAATATTGTTA
>JAOSBP010000003.1:22353534-22365989 GCA_027563825.1 Erythroxylum mucronatum
CAACTCTAACAATTTTATTCACTACTTACTTGTTGAAGACTCCAAAAGCTTCAACTATCTTCAAGCCCTAACTCCATGCAGAATACGTGATCCACTGTGAACATTAACCATCTTCTGGTTTTTCTTAGGGCTAAGAAACTTTGTTAGAGCTAAACTCCATTTTTAGAGCTAAACTTTGTTAGAATTAACTTTGATTCTATCTGTACAATTTTTCTCCTAAAAGTTTCTTTTGAACTAAACTCCATTAATTCTATCTGTACAATCTAACTACCTCCAAATCTTCTTATGATTTCTTTTCTCCTATTTTCTACAATTTTTCTCCTAAATGTATTCCTAAATTCACCAAAATCCACAATTCTCACAATCCTACTAACCAATAGTATTTCCAATATAGATAACTTCAAAATTCACTGAATTTCTAAAATCCTAATTCAAATCAATTATACCCGGAATCATTCATGAATACATGTACAATTATTTTCATGTGTAAAACTTTTACTATTCATGCATATATGCATGACATGTTATGCATGAGTATGGAAAAATGCATTTCTAAGCTCTCATTAATCACTCATATTTACTATTCTAGCCTCCCACAGGTGATGGGATGTTACAATACAATTGCACATTGGTTCGCAACATGTTTAGTAGTGATGGTTTGAACTTGAACGTATTCGCTTACATCGGTGGTTACGTAATCCTTTGACGATAGGAATTGAGCTATGGCCTCATGACGTCCATAAGGGTCCATCACTCTCCATGATGTATTTCCTCCACCACTGTTCTTTCCATCTTTTTTTAGCGTTCAACTCTTGAGATTCCCCATTGTTGTTTGGTGATATCAAAGTTGATGTGTCGTCTTATTTATGACTAGTTTCTCTCTTTTTTCATAAAAGAAGGTGAAAAAAAACTTAGACTACAAGAATTAAACTAATCTACTTCTCCCTAGCAATGACGACAAAAACTTAATCGCATCGTTCGAGCTTTAAAATGTATAAGCCCTCAAATATCGCAAGCGCATGGGTCGCAACTGTAGTATAAGAGGTGTCGATCTTATGAGGAGGGGTACTAATCTAATCCTAAAATCTAAGGCATATAATATATAAAACTCAAAATAAACAATTCAACGGAAAGTAATCACGAGAATTGAATTCAACCACTTAAATTAGAAATTAAACACGAGGGAATTAACAATTGAGCAATAAGCACGCACAATGGAAATCAATCAAAAAGTTTACCAAGTTATGAGAAAAGGGATTTTACTTATCATTAATGTTAACCTAGCCGATTATGTGTCAGTGGAGTGTCAGTTCCAAACTGTCCTAGGGCTGATTATTCTATCTCGAGTTATAACCATTAAACCCTAAATTATAAACCCTAATCAGATTATGGAGTTTGCAATCTCTCATTTAAAAAATTATCCAAAACCTAATTAGATCTGAGGCACTCTAATAAACTATTGGAACATCACACAGGATCTCTCTCTGCACAATTACCAATATGATTTATCACGATTTCTATTAAATTACCTAACTCTCATTAATCCGATTTAATCATATTTTATTCAGTTTACCCTTTCAGTTTATTATCAAATTATGCAAGAATGTAATCAAATCAAGATATTCATCTAATAAACACAATCGACTATATTATCATTAAATCAAAATAAAATCCCGAAGGAGAGTTAGAACATCATCATCATTTTATTATCTATCATCATACAATCCATCCCAACTTTATATATGAATAAAATTGAAACGAAAAGGAAATAGACACTTAGAATAGACAATCTGGGAAGCCAGCAGTGTTGAAAAAACTCCTGATCGAGGAAGCACATTGAGACCGCTTCTTCTTCCTCTTCTCTTCCTCTTTCTCTCTTTAGGGTTTTCAATAGTGGCTGCACAGAAGTTCCCTTTTTCTGCCTCTTTAGGTTCTTTTTATACTCTTTTATGTTTTGGGTAGCCTTAAGGTTATTCTGGGCTCCAAAAGGTCCAAAAAATCCCTCGAAACATGAAGTTTATGAGCATCTGTGTGTTTGCCTAATGCAGGCCACGACTGTGGCTTACATCTAAGCCTTCTGTCAAGATCGTGGCTCACAAGCCACGATTGTGGGCCAAACCTAGAGCTTCTATCACAATCGTGGCCTACCTGCCATGATCATGGACCTGTGTTGTGGCTCGAATTCCCTCCAAAACTCCTTCGCTCTTTGATATTGACCTTAAAATACTAGCAAACACATCAAGATACTTCAAAAACATAATATTTAATCTCAAAGACTTGTATTAACCCATAAAACACTTGAAACACAAATAAATCACAAACTAACATAATTTTAACGTAAACACATACCAAGTGATCAAATTAACAGCTAAACACATATCAAACTATGCCCTAAAACATGATGCAATTTACACTTATTAAGTTTCTAGCCTACATACTATCCTAAGGGTTTATTATGCAAAAAATTATCATGTCTATTAAACCTATGAATTTATTTTGTTAATACTAAGTTTGAATTTGAAGTTAAAGTATTTATGTTTGAATTAATCACCTACAATTGATTTCAATACTAACGTACGTGACATTGTTTACACCTGTTAATCAAGAAAGCAAATTCTTGCTGTGACTCCTAGGCTTATGAAATTTTTCATTGATAAGCCTAACGAGAGCTGCACCACGGATTTCCAGCCTATATACCGTCCTAGGGGTTTATTATGCCTCAAATCATCCATAAGATCTTAAACTCATTCCACATACAGTAAATACTTAAGTAATCATACATCTACTCATCAATGATTCAAACATAATCCAAACATAAATACTTCAGCTATTAAAGAAGAACATAAAAACTCATCAATGGTTATAAGAATATTCTAAACAACAACACAAAATCAAGACCTCCTTAATTTGCATTCACTCAAAACCCAAACGCATAAAATCGTATTATTAAAGCAATACGTATGGTAGACATTAGTTGGGCGGCTTACCTAGATGGATGGACAATTATAGACTACAAAGAAGAAGGATGAGTGACGCTCTTCAACATACAACAGTGCCTACGCAAAAGAATATTTCATATTTAATATAATACACTTGTTCAATAGTTTTTTATATTTTTAATATATTAAAGCAAGCAAATCAGAAAATAAGGTAATTTGAGTTTTGATATATAATGCAATATAGAGAAAATCTATTATTTAAGCTAAAACACAAACATATGATGCTAATTAGTTAACTGGTGGGAATGCACCACGGTTTGAAAAGGACTAAAATCGACATAAAAATCTACTTCATCTTCAAAAGTATGCAAGATAAAACAAAGACATCGTGAACATCAATTTAAGAATTTCAAAGTTCAAATCCATCAGGGTTTTTTTCCGCACAAGGCTGAAAGAGAAATAGAGTTGGTTTCCCAAAGGGAAAAGGAAAACCAGGGGCAATTGCTTGCATTTCCTATAGGCTATTCCAAATACCAACGTTTTCTTTTTCTAATGTTTTATCACAAAATTTCATTGTTATGAAGTCCTCTTCCTATTTTTTCCCCTCATTTTCACATTTTTTACACTTATCTCCCTCTTATTAATTCAATTGTGCTATTTTTTCGTTTTCTTTCACTTTTGCTCCTCATCTCCTTCTTAATTGCAATCTAACCTACTTAGGATTAGGAACTTTGCGGTTAGAGCAGGATACACGAACTTTCAACTTTAGGGATCTTCCTTGATTCTATGAAACAACTGACAAGTTGTGCTCTCGTTTTTCTTTAGCTTCACTAATTTATATGATGTAATATTAATTAAGAAGTTGTATCCACTACTCTTCTTTTACTAAAATATCTCTACCCCTACTTGCTTTAACAATTAAATTAGAAAAAAAATCTAAATGTATATCTCCTGAGCTAATAGGCAAAGCTAACACAATTTTATCACGTAATATTTTCTTTTAAACTGTACAACAAAATCATACTATGTTAACATTTTATAAAAATTGGACACAAAGGGATTAGGACAAAGGATCAATATATTAAAAGTGTAAAATCATATTACAACATTTGAAGGATAAGAGAGAACAACCAATTAACCACTCTTCCATCACTAAGTGTGCATATATATGGTCACACTAGATTTAAATATAGTTTTTTAGTAGTTCTAGTACAATAACTCACATTTAACTTCTAACAAGATGACTATTAGCAATATTAATATATAATGAAGTCAGTTATAAGTCCAAATCTACCACATATGTAAGAATTTAAACATAAAGCTTTTGCAACCACCATTAATTATCATAGAACTTCCATTTTCCTTAGTCAATCAAATAGTTAAATTTTTGACTCACTTTCCAAACTTTTGGTTCATGATCATGCTTTGCCCAAAAATGGACTATTGAAGTACTTCAAAATTTTATGACCAATTTTTTAAAGGATGATGTAAAAAATATCCCGTAAATCTTCTAAATATCACTTTTTACATGTTTCATCAATAGTATCAACAAAATATTAACGACCAACAACCTTTTAAACTAAATTATTCAATTTTTTAAAATTTAGACACTTAATTAAAAAAATTTAAAAAGTTAAACACTTAAATATAAATTATACTCACACCTCTCCACGTTCACTATATAATTTCCTTATATCACATTGGCATCTTTTGCTTTGTTACAAAATATCATCTCCATTTCTTTTTAAAGCAATTTTTAATGGTGGATGCCAAATTTCCCGTGGAATTTTGTTTTAGCCATTTCTCTTTAGAGTTTGAGACACATAAAGCACATGAAGATTCATCATTGCTAACTTAGAAAATTTATGTGGCTACTATAAACTAACCTACCTACATATAATAATTAAAGATGCATATCCTCATATCACAATCACTATCCATTACTTTTAAATGATCGTAGCTTCATACTTTTGATATACATTTAACCTTCCTTCAAAGATAATGAGAGATGAACCGAAGAGAAGTAATGAACCTTCATTAGTCTTGACCTACGATTATACATTGATAGAACCACCACGGCGACGGGGTGTGGTGGCATGAGAGATGATCAGACAGTACCTGAAGCAGATACGACGACGACGGCGAGGACGTGCGATGGCACAAAAGATAGAGGAGGGGGCTTCGGTAGGGACAAAGATGAAGATGCTGGGACGCCAAGGACGGTGGTATGATGAGGACGTCTAGTGGCACGACGAAGACGTGTGATCGGACGGTGACAACAGAAGAGAGATAAAATTAGCTACGATGGAGAAGGGGGAAGGGATATATTTATTTATATAATCTATAATCACTTTGTGTTAGTGTAGTTATATAAAAAATTTATTTAATACCTTCTTATTTGTACCTTTATTATTTATTAAACAAAATGTAAATAATTTATCATATTTTTTACATATATGTAATTATTATTTTATAAAAGAAAATTTTTAAGTCTTTTTAACTTAGTTTTATTTTTTTAAAATTACAATTTTGACTAGTATTCAACCAATATTTTAGTTACTGGTCGGTACCAACTGAAAGAGCTAGTTCCAATGAGTACCAAAGTTTGGCATAAAATTTTCTTGTTCTATACTAATTTTTGACTGATACGGTCAGTACAGACCGATATAGTACAATATTCAAAGCACCGCTCTTAACTTTCCATGTTTTTTTTTCCTATTGTGTCACTTTCAGACCAGTATTTCTTTTCCCTTTTGTTGTTTCTCCTCCATGTCTTTAATTCCCCACCTTTCCTTTTCTAATTGTAAGGGTACTAGTTTCTTGTTCCTCCCCTTCTTTTCAAGTTCCAGGAGGAGCTTAAGGTGTCTCCTGGTGTAGCTCTCTGGTTATTCTTTCTATTTAAACCCTCTTCTATTTCTTACCTTTATTTTTACCATTTTACGAATTGTTATCTAAACTTTCTGGTAGTCTAGTTTGATTATTCCCTCTTTTGGTATTGTGTTCTCTCCCTCATTTATTACTAACCAAATAGATCTCCTAAGTTTTGTCACCTTTCCTCCTCTTCTCTCCTATTCTACTCCTCTTTCCCCTTATCCTTTTCTTGTGTCGTCCTTGCCCCACCTCCCACCCTTTTCTAGTTATACTTTACCCCCTCAACTTCCTTTGCTGTTTTTTTAAGCTTACCACAACTCATTCAACCACTTTTTTCATTTATATCTATTCATCCTAAAATTCCTTTCTTTTGTCTACTTATGGTTGTTTCTCCTTAATAACCTTTTTCACCTACTTGTCCTAACCTTGACTATAACACCAAACTTAGCTAACAAAAAAAGTAATAGTAGTAACAATAATAACAACAACATTCCAGTAAGAATCCCACTAAGATGTGAGTTTTAGAGAGGTCTAATACTACGCATCCCTATTCCTAGCTAGTGGAGACATTGTTTCAAATAGAATCACAAAAAGTTTTTTTTAAAACGGTTGAAAAAATTAATAGACAAATATATAAAAAAATAATTGCATAAATGAAAAATATAAATATAAATATAAAAACTAAAAATAAAAATAAAGATAAAGATAAAAGTAAGTAAATAATAAACAAACAAGAAAGAAAACAAATAGGTAAATAAAACAAATGAGCAATTGAAAAAGAAAAAAGAAAAAATACGAAATAAATAAATAAACTAACTAAAAGTGCAAGTGCTAAAAAAAGTGTGTAGGCTAATTAAAAGCTATAATAATTGAAGAAAAAGGTTCAAAAGGTCTATGAGAAGTGAATGATCTCTCTATATAAGGTCCTCTATTCGTATCCTAATTTGTCAAAGTTTTCTATTGAGGGAAAACTCTTTGAAAAATTTTAACAGGGTCATATCGTTCCTTATCATCTCTCCCCAATTCTCCTTAGGTCTTCATCTTCTTCTCTTACAATTTATAAGTACAATCTTCTTGCATCTTCTCACATCTTCTCACTGGGGTCTCAAGATGTCTCTTCTTAACATGTTTAAACCACCTAAGCCTTGTATCTCTCATTTTACGATCAATTTTAGCTACCCCTAACTTCTCTCTTCCCACTTTATTCATGACCATATCTCTTCATGTAAGGTTACACAGCGAACAAAGCATCATTGTCTTTGTCACCATTAACTTATAACTCTACGCCTTTTTAATGGGCTAATAATCTCCTCTATAGAGCATGGTTGACCTAATTAGTAAATGGTAAAGTTTACATTTTAGATTGAGTTAAAATCTTCTTATCACATAAAACTCCTGAGGCACTCCATTATTTTAGTCACCCTAATTTGATACGGTGAGCTATGATATCATTTATCTCGCCACTTTTTTAGATGATCGATCCAAGGTATTTCAAGTGATCTTTGTGTGGTATAACTACAATAACAATCTTAATATCTTCATCGATGCAACCCTGATACTCGAAAAGTTACACTCCAATTACTATAATCTTAGTTTTACTCAATTTTAAGCCCTTTGACTCTAACATACCCCTTCAAAATTTTAGCAAAGCATTAACACTTTTTTTTTTGTTAGCTAGTATTAAGTTATTAGTAATTCTTCTTCTGATAAGCTTTAATATTATTCCCTTAGTAATACTTATAGAAATTACAATGTTACTCAATCGATATAAATCCTTAAAGAAGGAGAAAACATATGGTCTTACTTTATTAACATGATTTTTTTCTAGGAAAATGTCTAGCTTCCCTTTAGATTAACTATTGGGCTATATCCCACTGAAAATCTATTGGACTAAAGGAGGTGCTACTAAATGAAGATAACATATTCACCTTTAAATTTTACTTAGAAACAAACCTTTAGAAGATCATATAGGCTTGTCTTTGGCATTTTATTAACATGCTTATCTTCCGCCAACATTGAAAACTATGAATCATTTTAGAAAAGTTGAAGCAAAAAAAAGTTCCAATTTAGATCAAGATTCATAATGTCCTTTTGGAGTATTGATCTACTAAAGAATTAAACCACCTGACTAGTTATATTGGAAAGAGAATTTTCATTAATGAAGCAATAAATTTAATTAAAAGAATTGGTTATGCTATTTGTATAATTTTTAACCTATACCAAGATTTGCCTGATATGATTTCCATATTGAGGCTAAGGGAGAATGATGTTATGTTTGAAGATTCAATTAAGGTTTCTTATTATTGGAGACCATATTTAAACAAGAAGGAGAAGCAATGGAAGCTAATTGGTAAGGTCTTTCAGAGGGGATTATTTTGAACTCATGGAATTGGAACCTTCTAATGTGCCTAAAGTAGATATTAGGAAAAATAATGACTCAATAATGTAGGTACTTTTAAAGGATAATGAAGTAGTATATTTGATGGTAAAAAAGGATATAGAGGAACTTTGAGGGAAGAGCGCAAGGGGGAACAAACTCTTAGCAAGAATGACTCTCTATTGTTAAGTCTAGTAAAAGCTGATGTTTCTTTAGGAGAAGTTAGAGGAAGTGAAACTCAACTATATAAACAAGTAGATTCAACACTTAACTTAACATGTCTACTAAGGACCAAAAGCCTTCTATTATGATTCGTTATATACGCACCCTACAACAGGATAAAGGTGTATCAAAATCCATAAAGGAGGATCTCTGTTGGACCTCGTTTCTAGAGCCCAACATCGGACATAGAAGTATGAAACTTAAGCGTGGAGGAAAGACTTGGAAATTGAAAAATTTAGAAGAAAAATCCTTTGGAAGCAAAGGTGGACATTGCCGCGGCGACTGTGATCTCGCCGCGGCAAGCACACGCGAGGATTACGTCGCGGCGAACGATTTAACTTTCGTCGCGACGTACCTGCGGTCGATTTGTCGCCGCGGTGACCACATGGGTCGCGCCGCGACGAATGCACCCGACCTCAAAATATAATGCAAACTTAACTCTTTTAATTACTCAACCCCAACATTAACTCTACTAAATGCAATCAAAATTTCCCAACTACCACCATCATTTCCAAACCCAAAAGCAAAATGAACTTTTACCTAAACACAAGCAATCTTCCAAAATCCGAATGCAAATTTCATTACTAACAAAAGTAAAAGTTTTACAAAGCTTTAATGGCATTTCAAGCCATAATACATCATTTGAGTTCAAGAACCAAAAATGCAAAATACGCTTGAACTAACAAAACTTGAAATGCGGCTAAAACCTTGAATTCCCAAAACTCTAACAAAAATACAAAAGTATGTCAATTCAGAGTGATGCCGTACTCTTGACCTACTCGATCTCTTGCTCATTACCTGAATAGGGGGAGGAGAATGGGGGTGAGCTATAAAGCTTGTGGGTAACAGATTTATAATAAAGGAACAAGCAAAAATATTTTCAAAAGCTCATTGCCATCGTACATTTTCGAAACCATAGTAATTTCACATGTAAATATCGTCATCTCAAATTCTTGATTTTCAAACAATTTATGAGAAATTATAAATCATGTATGCATCAAACGTGTCAACAGATCATAAGCACATCAGAATGGTTTGGGTAAGTCCAAATTCATGACGCACTACACATTCTCATGTAATGGTTCTGTGTAGCCATAAATTCTTGAGGGAGTCCTTGAGGGAGCTCCATGCCACTAGCAGGCAGGCGGGAGAAGCCTATACTTGGGTCAACGTGCACGTGACGGTTCTTGAGGGACTACCACAAACCCAAATCACACATATAGTTCAAAATCTTGTAAACTTGTTGGCCATAATGGCACATTTCTTGAAAACTTGCTTTTCATAAACTTGATATCCTTGCATGTATTCTTTTAAAGAGAAATCCTTTTCAAAGTCTTTTCATCAATCATCAACACAAATCATGTAGCAAACATATAACAATTCACAATTCATTCAAAAAGCAATAAAGGCAACATTGATGATGCAATTTAAACCATGAAACTTCCTTGATTTGAAGAAAACAATGAGTGGCTTATTTACTCTATTATAAAAGTGTACCCACTTTGAGTTCCTTGCTTATGATTTGCTTAGGGATGTCTTTCCTCTTGCTCCTCTTGCCTCACTTGATTTCCTTAAATAACAACCAAAATTGCTTTCAATTTGGTGTAGAAATCGGGAAGTCATACCTTGAAAATTTGAACTACAACTTATGCTTAAACAAAAATTCTATGCTCAACTTCCATCCAAAATTGGAGATTTTTAGAGACTGAATTTGGACTCCATTTCTTCATACAACTTGTAGCCCTATGTCTCTAGTTTACAACGAATAAAAATCACCTCAATTGGACATCTACAGCAAAAGTTATGCCTAAAATACCAAAGGATGTCAGTGCTGGAAAATGGGTGTCTCGTCGTGAGTGCGCCGCGGCAAGAAAGTTGTTGCACGTCGCGACGTGTGCATGGCACATCGCGACGTGCAAACCCAAAATCCACCCGAAAACCCCTTTTCTTGGTATTTTTCACTTATACACTCCCCATCTTTCAAATTTAGCCCATCTCAACCCTAAAACACCTCTTATACTTCATTTCTAAGCTCATTATAACCCAAAATCATTAAAAAAAACATCAAAAACTATCTTTGATCATTAACCCTAAATGAGAACACTTTCCTATAGAATTCACTAAGACTTTCCACACATGATAAGATATATTTGGGTTTCGTCTAACCAAGAAAAGATGGAATGAACCTATACTTACTTGTTGAAGCCTCAAAATCTTTGAAATCTTCAAGATTTCCAAAGCCCTAATTTTTTTCTCTTCTTCTCCTCTCTTCCACGACACTCTCCCTCTTTCTCTCTTCTTTCTATTGTTCTTCTTCTAATTCCCACTCTTACCAATCATACAATGTCTCTTTTGCCCCTACATGTAATGCCTTATGTCCTAAATGCTTAAGTGAACTTCCCACAATGCCCTTACACCTTCTTACTTTTTAATTTTTCACTTACACCATACTATATTCTAACTTAATTTTAATTCCTTCATTTAGTACTTCTAATTCCATCAATCTAAGCAATAAATTTCTCCAATCACAAAGATAATAAATCAATCAAAGCCTCAAAAATTTATTGAAATCATACTAGGGGCCAACATTTCTCCCCCTCTTAAAAGAATTTCGTCATCGAAATTCTTACTTGAGTCATAGAAGATATATGGATACTTCTCTTTCATGGCCTCCAATGGCTCCCACGTGGCCTCTTCCACCGAATGGTTCCTCCATAGGACTTTGACTAGCTGAACCGTCTTATTCCTGAGGACCTTCTCCTTGGTGTCCAAAATCTCCGTTGGAATCTCCTCATAACTCAAATCATCTCTCAACTGAACCTCAGTGGTCTGAATGATATGAGAAGGATCCGATCTATATCTCCTCAGCATGGAGACATGAAAGACATCATGTATCTGAGACAATTCTGGGGGGCAATGCCAACCTATAGGCTAGTGGTCCAATCCTCTCAAGAATTTCATAGGGACCCACATATCTCGGACTCAACTTGCCCTTCTTGCCAAACCTCATAACTCCTTTCCAAGGAGATGTCTTAAGGAAGACTTTCTCACCGACCTCATACTCCATCTCTTTTCTGTGTGCATCAGTGTAGCTCTTCATTCTATCTTGAGCTGCATTAAGTCGTTGCTTAACCAAATTGACCTTATCAACTGTCATCTGAATCAATTCTGGTCCCATCAGTTTCCTTTCTCCTTCTTCATCCCAGCATAACAGAGTTCTACACCTTCTTCCATACAAAGTTTCATAAGGAGCCATCTGAATGCTCGAATGGTACGAATTATTATAAGCAAATTCGACCAATAGCAAATGCTCATCCCAAGCTCCTTTGAAATCCATCACACACGCCCTGAGCATTCCCTTAAGTGTCCGAATGGTCCTCTCAGATTGACCATCCGTATGAGGATGAAAGGCTGTGCTAAAATTCAGCTTAGTTCCTAAAGCTTCTTGCAAACTTCCCCAGAATCTCGAAGTAAACCGAGGGTCTATATCGGAAACTATGGAATCTGGAATCCCAAGCAATCTCACTATCTCATCAATGTACTTCTTTGCTAGCACATGCAAAGAATCAATCTGTTTAATTGCCAAAAAATGAGCTAACTTCGTCAACCGATCAATAATAACCCATATGGAATCATGCTTCCTACTGGTCTTGGGCAAACCCATTAGAAAATCCATGGTTACTGTTGGACTCCGAACTTTTGATGAAAAATAAAAATATTAAAATGAAGTTAAATAGCAAGAATTAAAAAAGAAAAAGTGTGACAATTTGAAGAATTTAGAAAGTTTGACTCTTGGAGAGAGAATGTTTGACTTGAGAGTTGACTTTTTGTTTGAGGCAAAAGTTAAGGAAACGATCTTCTGGGAACTTGTAGTTTATGTTAAGAGCTTTTCGTATACATAAAGTTTGATATTTTTCGATATCGGGAGAGAGAGTTATGATCAGTCAAAGTTAGCTTGGAAGTTTGACTTTTGAGGAAAAAGTTGACTTTTTGATTTAGGCAAAATCCGAGAAAATGATCAACATGAAACTTGTAGCCTCTGTCGA
>JAOSBP010000003.1:22383998-22406114 GCA_027563825.1 Erythroxylum mucronatum
ATTATTCTTTTTACAAGCAATAGATTTCTTACAGTATTGACATACACCAACCCTATCGTTAGCTTCACCTGACTTGATATAGTGTTCCCAAACCCAAGATCGTTTCTTGTTTAAAGAGGTGGTAGTAGGCTTAGGAAGATTTGATGCATTAGAATCAGGTGTTTGGGGATTACCAGAAGTTGTTATAGAAGCCATGTCAACACCATCAACGCTCTGAGAAGTGAGAAGTATCTCCATTAGTTCCGTTCCGTGAGTCAATAATAGTGCATTGCTAGTGCAGTCTATGGAGGTTGACACCTGATCAAAAAAATAAAGAAAATTAAAGCTTTTGTAGTTGTAAATTTCATGAACAATAGAAAAAAATAATTTGGGATATTGAAAAGAAAAGATTCTACAAAGCATAAGCCTTTTTAATCAAAAACTAAAGTTTGCGTTAGATTGAAGTTTTACACAAATTTTGTATTTTTTTAGTGATCGACCCTTTTATTCTATTACTTTCTAATAACGTTTAAAACTTCAGATATATTTAGATAATCAATTAGGTGGTAAAGATTTACCAACGTAAGTAGAACACCTAACTCTTATGTCTCATAACATACAAAGCTTGCAAGAAATAACAATGATCACAAAGCTTGCAAATAAGCATCTAATTCACTTTGAATGCATATTTTACACTGACAAGCTCCTTAGTAATGTAAGCTATGTAAGCTATCTAATTCACGTAGAATTCCCTACAACTATGTAAGATACTAAAGCTTTGTATGTTATGCATATATAATATGATTAAAAAGAGTCTTCCTTACTGCTACGTCTCACAATTTGAAGATGAAAAGACATCTAAACATATTATATATGCATGGAGGCTGGAGCCATGGACGTGTCTACTGTCTACTCTTCAATCTGCATAACGTCTCACGGTCTCAGTTCATCACGTTCACGTGTCGACAATTGCTATGGTAATTCATTTCTTATGGTTTTGTTTCTTATTTATAAAGTTACGGTAAATCGATATTTGGTAATACTAATACATCCTCAAAGTAATGTTATTTCCACTTACCTTTAACAGTGATCACTCGAGAGAGAGTCGCAGAACCACGGCTGATGGGCGATGGCTGTATGACAGTATGAACTATGAGATATGTAGCTTTGGACGGCAATGTGCAGAGCTAAGGGTTTCTAAAAGGTTCATTTATGGTAGGGAAAAACCTTTCCTTTGTTTTCATGGATGAAAAAACCTTTAACTTCTTGATAATTTGATAAAAGATTAATTGGATATCATGCTATAAAAAACTTAGGTGTGAACTTCAGTTAAAACTTAACACATCTAAATGAAAATACTTCTTAGATTATGATGTGATAGTAAAATTATAAGCAATAAGAAAAGATTTTTATTTATTTTATGTATATACATAATAGATTTAAAGACACAACTCAATTAATTATTTTTAAAAATAAATTATCAAATAAAATGTTAATAATAAAATATTTCTGTAAATGATATCTAAATATATTATAGGTTTTTTTGGGTGTTTCAAGTTCAGGTTTAAACCTAAACCTATAAATCAGGTTCGGCTCGGTTAACCTGCTATATGTTCGGTTTACCTAGAACTGCAAGTTAAAAACCTGAACCTGAACCATGAACCTAATTTTTCAGATTCGGTTCGAACTGAACCTGAACTCAGGTTCGGTTAACCTTATTTACAGGTTTAATTCATTCGGTTCAGGTCCGACTCACAAATTCACGGATTTTCTTGAACACCCCTATAAATAAGCATACAAGTGGGAGAAGCAAGAACACACGATGTACTAGCTCGTAAGGACTAGTTCAGTTGTCCCACTGGTACGTGGCCAAACTAGTTATTGGTCTTGCTTTCATTAGTTTTTATGGCCAACCGATTCAACAGAACTTTTAATAATTATGAAAATGTTATCAAGATAAGTTGAAGAATATTGTCACCTCACCTATTTATGTGTAGATTTGATTCCTAAAGTTAGGCCTCCCAGTTCCATATCCATTGAGCTTGGTTCCAATATCTCTCAAGACTTTTAACGAAATTTTTTTAAAGTCTATGGACCAAAGGAAGATTAAAACTTTTTGTTTTTGTTTTTATTTAAGTAGATCAAGTATATATTTAAACAAGTTAAACGTTGATTTTCATTTTTCATTCACAAAAGAATGGAAATTAGTTGTTGACTTAACAGATTTTTTAATAAAAATTTGAATTATATAATAAAAGATACCTTTTTTTACAAAAAAACAAGTCACTCTTTTCAAATGTGAATTTTAGTCCAAAATATTTTAATCAGGTTGCAGATATGCTCACTACTTAACTACAAATTTAATCAAATAATCAGGAACCTTAATTTTATAATTGTAAGCATAACAATGTTACATGTACAAAATATATTAAGCGTATTATAGTTTAATTTATTGTCTAGTGCTTGAATTAACAATGAATCTTCCTAAAACTGGACATACCATAACATACAAATGTATGGTTTCGCCGGCTCTTTCAGTATGTGAGTCATTACGTCGTCTCCCTAAAGTCTATTAACCAGTCAAAGGTAGTACTCATTTTAAAAATGGAGTTCTAATTTGCAAATAAACAAATAGAAAACAAAAACGTTTCTTTTAAATACAATTTTAAAATGGAAAAATAAAAAAGTAAATGAAAAGAAGCTAATTAAAAAATTTAGAGGTGTTAGATAAAAAGCTTGTCTTGCCTCTCTCTCTCTCTCTTTTGAGTGCAAATGTTGGTCTTGTCGTTCATGTATAAGGTGAGTTTCTAGGTTTTGTTTCGACGCTGGTTTCTCTTAGGCTATCGATTTAGCTTCATGGATCCAGGGTTACAAAGGCTCTCTATTCGGGAGAAAGAGGATAGCGAGTTCGTTGTTTCTCCAGAGGACGTTCAGAATGCAACGGGTTTTGCTGCGGTACTTAGGGACGCACAAGGTAGGTTTGTGACTGCTATTTCAGGTTTTTTCCCTGCCCTGTTTGACCCAGTTCTGGCCAAAATTATGTCTATAAGGGAAGCTCTATCTTGGCTAAAAGACCAACAACTTGACAAGGTAATTGTGGAGTCGGATTGCTTGGCAGCTGTCCAATCAATTTTACCTCCTTCGCCAAATCGGTCTGAGATTGAACTTTTGACCCTTGATTGTTTATCATTCAAGCGACATTTCCTTCACTTGTCCTTTCAATGGATGCTTATGATTGCTAATAAGGCGACTCATACTTTAGCCAGGGTAGCCTTATTATATGCAAACCCACATCACTAGACTGATCATCCTTCTTGTTTAGTCTCCATTTTAAATTCAGATTATTCGGCTTCTATTATTGTTGAGGGGGAAAGGTTATTAGATTCCGGACGTACGGGGTAAGCCTGTTGGTTTGGGTTAGTTTTCTTTGCCTTTCTTGCCTTTGTCTGTTTTTACGCTATTATCGTTTTTATTCAAAAAAAACTTAAAAATTATATAAACAATGTAAAATATAAACACTAATAAACATGAAATTAAGAGGTTGGAACACTGTTTCCAGTTCTGCACCATACCGGCCAGAAAATAATACGAAATAAAATCCTCGATACTAGCCTTTCGTCTAGTATCAACCGATACCGTAAAACTTAAAATTCCTAAAAACTAAATTGTAAAAAAAAGAAAAAACAAAAGAAAACATCCCACACATATGCAGACTCTCACATCTCAGTGCCATTTTCAAGTTTTCATTCGTCCCTCTCCTCTTTACCATTTTCATTGTTCTCCTCTCCCTCCCTCCAACGTCGCTGATCACTCACTACCACCGCGCCACCACTCGTAACCACCGCTACTCTCCACCTCTGCCCACCATGCCTGCTGCCCTACACCTCTGCGTACCGCACCTGCTGTTTTCCACCTCTGGCCAACGCCATGCCGTTGCTCTCCACCTCTGCCCACTGGGCCTGTTGTCCTCCACATCTACACAATGCCACGCCGCTACTCCAGTCCACCATCGCTGCTTGCCTAAAAACGTGACATAAATCACCATTTTCATTTTCTAGTTTTAGACCCGATTCGACCTGATCAGACCTAACTGAACTAACCTGACCCAACCTAACCCAACCCAAATTGCAAATTTTGATTTTTTGGTGTGTTTTGAATTACTTTTGTCTGCTACTGAATTGCAATCACATTGTGTTTTAGTTGTGTAATTTGTATTTTATGAATGGTTTGAAAGATAGTGTTAAGATATTTATTATATATCTTATTATTTAATATTGGCATTTTTGAATTTAAATTAAGCCGAGGTTGTTGCGTGATGAAATTAAAGTGTGGATATTTGATTAAAGTAGGATTTTTAGTATGTCAGGGATTTGTGCATATCTCATAAGAAAGATAGAAGTCCATCTTTGGTGTGGGTGCGGCATTTAGAAAATATCTCTACCCTTGAAGTTGATTTACGTCTTCTATTAACAGTAGAAGTCCATTGCCAATTGAAGTGTGTGGAAAATTGAAGTCATGTCTGTTAATTGGAGATAGAATGATGATGAGCGAGTGAGTTACATAAGAATAGGTGGAGTGCGGCAACCAAGTTTTTTTTTAGTGCGTGGGTTTTATATGTAAGGTGCTAGCTATGTCCCACTGAAGATGAAGTACCATTCTCTTGTCTTGGAAAAGCACTAGTAGCTGATGGCCCACATGTTTTATCTTTTAGTCTTACCACTCGAGAGAACAACGAAGTTGATCAGCTAAGCTGGAGCGCAGTGAATCGTAATTTGCAAATTAAGTTGATTTCTCTTTAGATATTCTGCAATCAGCCGTGGTGAATGTGTTGGGTGTTGGAAAATACACGTGATTTCATGTTGGACTGTCAACCTTATGGAGTGGCTCACGGTTGGATTGATTATTGTTGTGACAACTTCTAGATCTATTTCAGTGGAGCGGAACTTATTAGGAAGTTGTTCTTTTTATCTCAAGTGTTTATTGTTTTTGTTTCTAGTTATTTTAATCACTTGAGTTGTTTATTTCTTATCTTTGTTATCAAATATTGTTGAGAAAATCCTCTGTTGAGGTTAGTATGAGGTGGTCGTACTATTGGGTGTGAAATTTGGTTTTGATTTTTTTTATTTTGTTGGTGCCAAAGAAATTTGCGAAAAGTTTGCGAAATAATTAATCCCCTTCGATTTTTCAGTTAGAATTGTTGGAGTTGTTTGTGTGAGTTGGGAATTTTGAGTTTGAAAGTTGGAATTGTTTTTGTGAGTTGGTTCAATTTCAATGTAATTTAGGCATTGTCAATTTATAAATAAAATTAGTGCATGGAAAAAATTTGGGTTTGAAAGTTGGAATTATATGCGTGAGTTGGTTCAATTTCAATGTAATTTAAGCATTTTTAATTTCAAAATTAATGCATTAAGTTGTTAATTTGTTAATTAATTTATTTGAAACATAAAATTTACTAATTATTGTTTGTATATAAAAAGTATTTAACATATGATTAATCATTTAAATATAAGATTTAATATATAATTAAATCATTTAACATATGTAATTATGTTAAGAAAATTAAATGTTTACATTTTTATATTGTTTATTGGTGAATTGCGTTGGATGAAATTGAATTATGTAATGTATATTAACTCCTCATTGTGGAGTTAACTTGAGTAAGAAACTAATGATGTTGATTAAAATTAGTGAATGAAATAAATTAAAGTTAGGAATTAAGATTTTAGTAACGATGTTGATTAAAAGTAGTTAAGAAAACAAAATAATTATAGGCATTACAAACTAAATTGTATAAGTAAACAAATTATATTAGTTTATAGTTTAATTATGAGATTACATAAAGTAAGTTGTAAACTTATAGTTGTGAGTGTATGTCTTTAGTTTATAGTTGAATGATGTATTCATACAAAATGAGTTATATTATATAAGATGTATATGTGTATTGTGTAATTGTGTATGTTGAATACTTGAAATGTTAGTTTTTGACTTATTGGTGAATTGTGATTGATGAAATTGAATTCTGTATGATGTAATCATACAAAATGAGTTATATTATACAAGATGTATATGTGTTTTATGTAATTGTGTACGTTGAATACTTGAATTGTTTGTTTTTGACTTATTGGTCGATATTGTTGGATGAAATTGAATTATGTATGATGTAATCATACAAAATGAGATATATTATATAAGATGTATATGCATTTTGTGTAATTGTGTACGTTGAATACTTTAATTGTTTGTTTTTGACTTATTGGTGGATTGTGTTGGATGAAATAGAATTGTGTATGATGTAATCATACAAAATGAGTTATATTATATAGGATGTATATGTGTATTATGATAGTTTGGACTTTTGAGATAATACATATTTTGTGATAGTGGTTGATAATGAAATTATTCGGTCTTTATTTTTATATGAAGTTATTAAAAAAATCACAAAACACATTTTAGGCCTCAAAACTTATATACAATTATAGTAATTTTTGTGAGATTTTCAAAACATCCATATTTGATCCTAAAATTTAGAAAATCAAAACTCAGAAAATCGCACAAAAATTACTATAATTGTATATAAGTTTTGAGGCCTAAAATGTGTTTTGTGCATTAGTTGATTTTGATATATGTCTTTATTTATTTTATAGATAAATAGAAAGAAGTTCAAGTATTCCTAATAGTTCAACCGCTTTAGGAAGATACAATGATCCAGCTTGGGCTTATGCAGAATTGATCTTTGGAAAAAAGAATCATACTATTTGCTTGTTTTGTAACAAGTATTTGAAAGGTGGAGGAATTACTAGAATAAAGAATCATTTAATGAGATTAAGGGAGATATGAAACCTTGTAAAAAGGTGAGCTATGATGTGAAATGGCAAATGAAGACTTTTCTTGAAGAGTATCAACACGAGAAAGATAGAAGGCAGAGATTGAAATACAAAATTAGTAGTGGAAGTTTGTGTTAGTGTTTAGGATGATAGTGAGAATATTGAAGGTGATAGTATTCCTACCTAACAAAAAGTGAATGTTGCATCTAAACCTGATGTTAAGAAAAGAAGAAGACATATGTCTAATTTTTCGCACCACGAACAACTCTTGGAGTTCAGCCTTCATTTCGCAGTACGTTACAATCAAAAGAAGTAGCTTATAATGTGGATATGAAAATGGTTAGATGGTGGTATGATTCAGGTATAACATTAAATGCTTCCCAGTCTTATTATTATAGGCCTATGGTAGATGCTATTACTTCTTATGGTTCAGGATACAAAGCTCCTTCAATTAATGATTACAGAGGTAAACTTTTAAGTTGCTTTATTTATGAAATTGAAGTTTATTTGGATGAAAGAAGAATGACTTGGGCTACTTTTGAGTACTCAATCATGTGTGATGGTTGGACAATTAGAAGACACGAGCCTATTATTAATTTTTTGGTTTATTCTGTAAAGGTGTAAATGTTTTTTAAGTCTATTCATGCATCTGACCTTGTTAGAAATGCTGATACTTTATTTGAAATATTTGATGAAGTTGTGCAAGAAAATATTGTTCAGTTCATTACGAACAATGATTTTGCTTATAAAGATTGGGAAAAGATTAAAAAGTAAGTATAATTCTTTTTATTGGATTCCTTGTGTTGCACATTGCATTGACTTAATGATGGAAAATATAAGGGATGGTAGATATTTTCCTATTATTAATGAAACTGTGCAGAAAATAAAAAAGGTGACAAGTTCATCTATAATTGTGCATGGGTCTTGAATTTAATAAGAAATTATTTCACCAATGATAAGAGTTTGTATCGTCCTACCGTTATAAGATTTGTAACAAATTTCTTATCACTTTAGTCTTTTATTATGATAAAGAAAGAGTTAACACAGATATTTATAAGTAATAAGTGAATTCTATTTCAGCATGTTAGGTCTAATGTTAAACTGGAGGTTTCTAGAATTATACTGGAAGATACTAATTTTTGGTCTTAATGTCAATTTGTCATTCAAGTTTGTGAGCCTGTGATAAGGGTACTTTGTTTGATTAATAGTAATAAAAAGGTAATAATGGGTTATTTTTATAATACCATGTAAAGGGAAAAGGAAGCAATTAAGGCCAATCTAAAAAATAGGTCTTCTTTGTACACACATTATTTTGCAGTTATAAATAAGAGATGAGAAAGACAACTTTACTCTCCATTGTTTGCAATAGGGGAATTTTTAATCTTAGTGTCTATTTCAAACTAAGTTTTACAAAAAAAAAATGAAGTTAATAGGGAAATGTTATTAACTATTACAACTATTGTTGTCCATGAGATGATGAAAGATCTCCTAAGCTCATAAATGAAGATTTATAAGGAGGTTTTTGGTGATTTTAGGATGTTAATTGCTATTCGTCAAAAAGAAAAAACTTAATCCAGGTATATATTTTTCACTTTTGTTACTTGTTGAAAATTACACATCACTTTATTTTTTTATAACGCTACTTTTGTTATCTTACGACTTATATTTTCTCGGTGGGACCTGTTCGAAAATGGTCTTCTAGAATTGTAAAGGTTTGCAATTCAAATTCTAAGTCAAAATGTGAATGCAACAGGCTGTGAAAGAAATTAGAACACCTTTGAATTCATCCATTCTAAGAAAAGGAATAGATTGGAGCACAAAAGATTGAATAACTTAATCTTTGTTCAATACAATTTAAAGCTTCGAGAAAGGTATGTTATTGTCATTATTAAGTTAGATATAATTTTTTATAATTTAATTTTATTGTTTACTAGGACTCTTAATAAAATAAGTAGTTTAGTGGAGTCAATTTGCATTGATAATATCGATTTTTTGGTAGATCAAGTTTATGAGAAATCAGGTTTGATAGATGAAAGTGACTTAGAAGATAATCTTGAATGAGAAATCATTGACATATCATTTGGTGCAATAAATTTGAATGGTGATGATGATGAGACTCCTCTCAATGATGAAGACTTTGTACTAAATGAGAATTGAGGTCATGCAGTTATAACAGGTTTTCGATTAAATGAAGCTTTAGGTTTTTGTTTATTTTCTTCTTTTAGTCTCACTAATATTTGATGTATATCTTAGATTCTATATATACAATGTAATTGTAAATATTTATATTTTAGGTTTAACTTCTTGTTGGTTCTTCGGCACAAAGCCTTGTTGTAAATTATAATTGCTAGAAAGTAATGGATATTTATTATTCTTTTTATGTGATGTTTCGATGTAATTATTATTTATTATATGATGAAATTGTAATATTTTAAATACTTTGTATTGTTCTTAATTTTATATTTGTATGATGATTAAATGATCATTTTCATATTAATTGTGGTTATTATTTATATGTTAAATATGTGAAAAATACTATTAATAAAATAAATAAATTATTGCTATTTTAAATTTCTATTCTTATGATTTTTGGAGACATGGTTGATATAAAATTACAAGGTATATAGTATAATATATTGAAAGACTATTTTGCAATTTCAAAAAAAATCAGTAACTATTTCATAAATTTAAAAATGACCCGAAATAGTACCTGTTATTGATCGGTAATAGTATAGTACCAAACCAAAATCCAACTAGTACCAGTACAGTATTCATAATATTAGGTAGAAATTATAAAAAGCCACTTATATATTGAAAGTTGGTTCAGTCTGATTATGCTGGGGCTGGACGTTACTGCTTGGATCCATGATCGCGACTGACTTCAGCTAAAGGACTCCTGCAAAACAATGGAAGGCACGTCGGTGGTTGATTGCCGGCAGGCCCCTCCGACGCTCAAGTTAGTCTTTTTGAGAAGGTTTTGGCCGCTAAGAACAGAGAAACATAGGGTTATGATCTCGTACCTGTATCATGGCCAAACAGTACCTTTTATATGGAATAGATGTTAGGTTTAGGTCTTTACGTAAGTCTTTACGTTTGCATGAGAGACTAACACCTGCGAATGGGCCATGGACGTGTAGACCTGGGCCTGGGCCTTGGCCTAGCACAGCCGACCCAACCAAAAGTAATTGTAGAATGAAATAGAACTAGAAACATTTTCTAAAACGTGTAAATAGATTTAAATATTTTATTTTATAAAATTGGGAATATATAATTTTCTGTATCATATAGTATGTCATATGTGTTATAATTTTTTTAAATCTGAGGCACAATTGAATATAGAAAGGTAGGAATATGAGATATAATATCAAATTAAGAACTTTTGTTCTTTAAAACATTAAAAAAAATGGGCAATTTAAACTTTAAAGTTTGTTATAGAATTTAATTTAAATTTAAATATTTATTTTAATTTTTGTTGTTGTAAATATTCACAAAAGGCACACAAATCCATCTCACCTCATATCCCTCTCTCTCTTTATCTCACCAAAATACTGTATTGTATGTAGTATTTGGAGCGGTAAGTATTAAACTAAACTTGCACTGCTTCGCATTGGTAAGTAGTAACTTATCTACGTCAACTACCGATAATCTTTTACAGCCGAAAATATCAGAGTTTCTTTCGCTTGTTGAATCAAATTCTCGGCCAGATATTAACAGTTTCTCTTTGTTTCATACTTACACGCATAATTTGGTAAGCGTTAGAATAATTACATCAACTACCAACATTGTTTAATTTGGTAAGTCGTAGCCATGAATGAATTACATCAACTACCAACATTGTTTAATTTGGTAAGTCGTAGTCATGGCTACGACTTACCAAATAAAAAGAATGCTGGCAGTGGCAGCTGATGTAATTATTCTACCACTTAAACATTTTTACCGAAACATTATCGATGTAAAGTTAGGGTGATAATAAGGAAAATCACAAAAAGCTCTATAATTGCTTTGTAATGTCGTCATGTCCATGATGTTTTAGCGAGACAAAGAGAAAAAGAGAAGAACTTCATTGGCCTAATCGGGTTTAAAGTCTGATCAGACTCGAATCAAGTTTTATTAAATATGTTTTTAAAAATTAGAAAATGACCATTTTTAATTTTAAATTTTGGGCCCAATTGAATTTGGATAGCCTAAAATTAAAGTTGTGAATACTGTACTGGACTTAGTATTGGATTGGGTTCTGATACGGTACTGTATTGATACTGTTTCGGGTAATTTTTTAAATTTATAAAATAGTCCCTGAATTTTTTAAAAATTTACAAAATAGTCAATTGGTATATTGTACAATTGTACTGTATATTTTATAAGTTTAAATAAACTATCTTTAAAAATCATGATAATAAATAATAATCATAATTAATATGAAATAATTTTTTAAAATATTTCACATATAAATAATAACCACAATTAATATAAAAAACAATCATCATCATACAAATATAAAATTAAGAATAATGCAAAATATTTAAAATATTACAATAATACAATTTCATCATTTTAATAAATAATATTACATCAAAATATTTAAAACATCTAATAAAAAGAACAATAAATATCCTTAAACAATTTACAAAAAGAGTTGATGACGAAGAAACGATCAAGTAGAAGTTAAACCTGAAACAAAAACATTACAGCTACATTACATATATAAAATTTAACATAAACATCAAATAGAAGTAAAATTAAAATAAGAGGAAAAACAAAACCTGGAATTCAATCGTCAACGAGAGGATACCCACTAGAACTGAACTGACCCTAGTGATCATTTGATACAAAATTCTTATCATTGAGAGGAGCTTCATCATTATTATCATTCAAATTTAATGCACCAAATGATATGTTAATGCTTTTCCATCTAAGATTATCTTTCAAATCTAAATCATTCACATCAATCAAATTCGTTTCTTAAAAAACCCAAGCCGCCAAAAGATCAATATTATCAATGGCAGTTGGATCAGATGAACTACTTGTGCTATTAAGACTCCTAATAAATAATTAAATTTAATTATTAGAAAATTATAAGAAATTATATCGAAATTAATAACGATAATAATGAAAAATAACATACCTTTCCCGAAGCTTTAATTTGTAACGAACAAAAACTAAGTCATTCAGCCTCTTATGCTCCAATCTATTTCTTTGCTTTTAGTAGATAAATTCAAATGTACTCCAGTTTTGTTTACAGTCAGTTGCACTCACACATTGACTTAAAATTCGAATCGCAAACCTTTTCAATTCTGAAACACCATTTTCGAATTGATCCTACCAAAAAATTGTAAGTTATAAGATAACAAAAGTAGTGTTATAAACAACATAAAGTGATATTTAATTTTCGACAAATAAGAAAAAGGAAATAACTAATACCTGGAGAAAGCTTTCCTTTTTGTCAAATAGCAATCAGCATTCCAAAATCTCCATAAGATAACTTGTAAAGCTCTATTTGTGAGCTTAAAAGATCTTGCATCGCGTCAATTCTAACAATTGTTGTAATTGTTAAAAACACCCGTACTAGTTGTACTTGGCTAAAACACCTGGTAACAACCGGTACTTGGCTAAAATACTCAGTACCGACTATTACCAAACATGATGATACCGTTATGTTTTTCGACCGGTACAAAACAATGTTCGATACCATGGTATGGACTCCTTAAAATTTCATCGGCTTATTATATTATTGTTAATAAAAATAGAATGTCTAAGAGAAAGGAAAAGAGTCATTAGATAAAGATAACAATAAGTTTGAGATTAAGAATCTTTTTCTTAAGTAAAAAATTCTCATACTTCAATTTATTTATGCAAGCCCTTCAAATATAATTCTTCAATTTACATATTTGTCATTAACATTCTCATAGTTCAGAAATAAAGAGATTTCAAAATAGTATATCAATCAGTCAATTATTCTTCATTTTTGAAATAACTCAAGTAAATTGTTTCATCTACAAGTAGGCAAGGAAAACAAACAATGTCGATAGATGCTCAAGAGTAAACAAGCATTAGCATGCATTGGTGCATATTGGTGAAAATTTTTAACGAAATGTAAAATTCAGATGTGAGACCAAAAGATGAGCTTAAGATGAACCTTGGGTTGAAAGTTAGCTAGATCACACATATGAGGGAGGCATATGGAGTTCTAAGAACTTAATGTGTGCTCAAATAGACGGACCATGACTAAGTAAGTATTGGACCAAACCAGTGTGCTATAAAAGGATTTGGGCTTGGATGGCTCATTATGAGTAGATAGAGATCAAAGGGAGTTCTTGGATGATGTGGAAAATAAGATCATAATAGATATATACATCAACTCTAAAAGATAAAGATCTTGTGGGAGGACCATTTGAAGATAATAAAGTGCTTTAGGGATATTGATTTATCTTTTCTAATTAAATTGAATCATTATCTTATAAGTTATGATGAAGCTAAATCTTATCAGATAGAATTTTGTTTGGATAAGGGTGTCATCTAATTGGTTAATGTGAAGTAATATAATAAAGATGAAAGTGATCTAGTTAGTTCAGTTCAATTAGGATATTGAATTGTAAAGCTAAAGGTGCCTATAAATAGCTTATTTAAGTCTTGTTCCTTAACAAAGACGAGGGGGAGGAAAACACATTGAGAGAGAGCATTCATTTGTATGCTTTTGAGGAAGTGATAAAGGTTGGCTTTTACTGTAGCTCTTATGTGTTTATTCTTTCCTATGATTATTTAATTCTTCATAGTATTCTCACTCAATTGTAAGAGTTAAACATTGTGAGGGTTGTGAGGCATTCAAGAATATGGTTTTGATTGTCAACAATCACGTAAAAAGCCTGAGTCTCCCTTAAACAAACCTAAGTGAGATTATTGTATAAAGGTGTAAGCGTAACTTCGACATAAGTTCGATGTCTAGAAAAACCTTTGTAATAACTGATGTCAGAGTCAAAATATCAATATGGTTGGAGTAGCAATTTGACAGAGCATGTCAATAGAGTGGAAGCACTTATAGGGCCAATTCCTCAAGGGAATGACGAGATCACTTCCTACTTATCTTAGGTTGAGATTTTAGAGGTGCAGATCCAATAGGTAAGACATCAAATAGAGTGCATGATAAAGACATAAGAGCATTCTAGATTAGGGATCACAATCTTAAGATGTGTTGTTTGTAACATAAGGTGTTAGACATGCCAAAAACACTTTGGTGAAAGTGCAAAAGGCCTACGTTTTTTTATGGCAAGTAGAGTGCTAAAAAGCTTAAGAATTTCTTATAAGACATGGAACAATATTTTGTGATGGAAAAGGTTTTTGACACAAAAAAGGTATCGATCACGACTATGTATATGGTAAAATATGCAAAGTTATAGTAGAAAATAAGAAACTTCAATGATATTAGTCCAAGTAGACCTCCTATTGATACTTGGGAGAAGATGAAGAAGGAGCTAACGTACTAGTTCCTCCCCAACAACATTTCATGGCTCGCAAGAGAAGCTTTGAAGTGTTTGAAGCAAGATGGCTTGGTACGACAGTATGTGAGGAAATTCACATCTTTGATATCGGATGTGCTAAACATGACTATGGAAGACAAATTGTTCAGCTTCATAAGCAATTTGCTAAGTTGGGCACAAATGAAATTCGGAGGTAGAACATGAAAGACATTACAAGCAAACTAGGGGCTATAGATGCTTTGGTGAATCTCCAAATGTCACCACCAATTGGAATTAACAACAAAGGTAAGAAGAATGGTAGGACATGGAATGTATTAAAGAAAGAAAGGAGAATGTATGTGAATATTCTTAATACAAGTCTAAAAAATAAAAAAACCAGATTATCTGTTTCATTTATAAAAGGCTGCACTTTGCTCATGAATGCCTAAAACAAAAGTTGGGCGAGGAGCAAATAAATTTTATGGTTGCAAAGGATTAAGAAGAAGAAGAGGATGACTTGAAGGAAGAAGTCTACCTCAATAATTATGCTTTGTTGTGTGTAATAGGTCTTGTGAAGGAGCATCTAAACAAAATCAAGGGCAAACTCAGCGAAGAGGGAAATGGTATATTAAAGATGTGTCAATAACTAAGGAGTCCTCGAGGGAATCTCATTCAGAGGAGTTCCCACTAATTATTTTGACAAAGGGCATCGAGTTTTCCTGATGGGGTGATTTGTTAAACCCATAAGTCCTAATAGCATGATCGTGCAGGCATTGGCGATCTTTGACCAATATTTGACACTTGGGATCATAAAACAATGCAAAGAGCTATGAGTAAGTTAAAACAATAAGCATTAACGATGGAAACTTGGGAGTAGATGAGTGTTGGCTTGCATTGGTGTGCATTGGCAGAAATCTTCGACGAAATCCAAAATTCAAATGTGACAACAAAAAATAAGCTCGAGATAAACCTTAGGTTGAAGGTTAGTTAAATCACACACATGAGGAAGACATATGAGAGGTTTAAGGGATTAATGTGTACCTAAAGAAACGGACCATGACTAATGGACTTGACATAGATAAGTATTGGACCAACCCTATTAGATCCCGCTTGATTCCAGAACTCAACTCTTGCAAAATATCATAATACATGAGCATATTCCCATGAAATCTCCTTAACTATTTTAATAGGGAGACAAAAGAACATACACAATCGAAACTACTTCAATCTATCATTTCATTACTCAAGCAACAGAGCTTGCAAAACTTTATTTACATATCAAAAGCCACACCATTGGTTTATTACAAAAATACAAAATAGCAAATGAGGCAATTCCTTTAGGCTCTCGATCACTTGATCTCTTAGCTATCACCTGAAGATGAGATAGGAAGGGGGTGAGCTTGAAAGCTCGTGAGTAATAGTTTATAATAGAAAAGTAAGCAAAACTTTTGAAACCATTTTACTTGTCATAGAAAATATCTTATTGAGTTTACAAAACACACATTTCTTAGGCTTTCAGCCAAAGCATTTATAACTCATTTTCAATGCATAAATTCATGTGTATGCAAATCACACATATTAACTTGCCGTGAACACATAAACATATCAAATGGTTTGGGTAAGTCCAAATCATGACGCACTACACATTCCCTATATAATGGTCTTGTGTAGTCATGAATTCTTGAGGGGGTCCTTAAGGGAGCTCCATGCCACTAGCGGGCAGGCGGGAGAAACTTATAATTGGGTCAACGTGCACGTGACGATTCTTGAGGGACTACTACAAACCCACATAACACATATATTTCAAATTCTTGTAAACTTGTTGCCCATAATGGCACTTTTCTTGAAAACTTGCATTTTCATATACTTGCTAGTTATATATATATCTTGAAAACCATTCTTGAAAACATGATTTCATAAACATGTATCTTTTCCAAAAAGAATCATTTTCAAAGCCTTTTTATCAATCATCACACAATTCATAAAGCAAGCATATAATAGATTTCACAAATCATTCATAAACAATAGATGCAACACTTATGATGCAATTGAAATCAGTGATTTTCTTTGATTTAAAGAAAACATTAGTGGCTTATTGATTCTATTATAAACATGTACTCACCTTGATTTCCTTGCTTATAGACTTGCTCAAAATGCTTCTTCTCTTGTTCCTCTTGTCCCTCTTGATCCTTTTATACAATAACAAAAATCCCATTCAATAGGATTTTCAATTGAAAATCTCTCAAAGCACAATCACTAAAATTATTTCTAAAATACTTAAACCCAAACATTTTCTAAACTCCATGAACTAAAATCCTTTCAAAAATTCAAGAGATTTAAAATGATCTTACCTTCATTCTTCACCCAATGAAGGGATCTTTAGTTCAAAGGAAAGTTCTTCTCTTCCTCTACCTTTTTCTCTTCTTGAACAACTTCAAAATCTCTTTTGAGGGCTAACACAATTGAAACCCTAGCTTGTTTCTCTTCTTTCTCTCCTTCTTTTCTTCTCTTCATATTTCTCTTTCTTCTTCATGACACTCTCTCTTTTTCTTTCTTTCCACAATTTTCTTTCTTCTCTCTTCTTAAAATGCAAGACAATACTTCTTCTTCCAATTATGCCCTTAATGAGTTCAAAAAGTCTATTTTATCCTTCCTTATAGGCTTATGTTCTTTTAAACTTAAGTGTTTTTCCAAAAATACCCTTAAATGTTCCCTGTTGTCTTAAGTTCCTAATGACACCAAAATCATTAAATTTGGTTCAGAAATTCGAAAGTTAGGGCTCAAACATTTCAGACTATTGTTAGACTGAAATAGTACACTATACCTAACTTTCATCTAGAATTTGAAAGTCTTAGGGATTGAATTAAATTTCCATTTCTTCATACATTGAGTAGCTCCATGTCTCCAGTTTATTCTGAAACAAGAACCTACTCATTTGGAGCTCTACAAATCAAGAAATCATCAAAATACTGAAGCATGTTTAGTAAAATCTTCAATTCATACTCTTCCAATCGATACCCTTACTTTGATCCAATCAATCTTTTCCGAGTTAATACCATGTGCTATCAATTTCTATGGAGAGACATAGAAATGTGTTAAGGAACTATTGATCTAAGAATCACTTCAATTGAGGGTCGGATAACAAGGTTATGGACGAAAGAATCAAACATGATTGTTGTCCTCAATCATACAGAATCTATCTAGGGACAAATAGCATAACCCTCTCTATCAGTGACGGAGCCAGGAATTTAAGATTGGAGGGCCCAAATGTTTAATTTTTTAAATCTTGGGGGGCCCAGTGCATCACTGAGCTCTAAATAACTCCATCCTTATATGTATATATATCTATTAAAAATAAAAAATATTTAAATTTTGGGAGGCCTAGTGCACCACTGGGCCCCATGTGGCTCCGTCTATGCTCTCTATAGATGTCTGATTAAGATCATCATAGGACGGTTTCAAAGAGGACTTTGAGATCTACAACTTTGATGAAGACCTCAAAGACAAATTCTATCTTTTGAAGGGTCAAAGATGGAATAGATAATAGGATCAGACAAAACCAAACGAAAAAGCAGACGAATTGAAAAAGCAGACAAATCAGGAGAATTGCCATAACTTTCCCTAAAGATATCGGATTAAGGTGTTCTTTATAGGTTTAGAAAGAGGACTTCAAGAGCTACAACTTTTATGAAGACTAAAAGACAGATTCTATCTTCGGAAGGGTAAAAAATGGAGCAGAAGATAGGTACAGACGAAACCAAATGAAAAAGCAGACCAATGAAAAAAGATAGACGAATGGGAAAATTTGTCATAACTTTCCCTACAGATATCTTATTGGAGTGTTATTTGGATGGTTAGAAAGAGGACTTCAAGATCTACAACTTTCATGAAGACCTTGAAGACAGATTCTATCTTCTGAAGGGTCGAAAAAGGAACAGAAGATAGGCCAGGTGAAAAAGCAGAAGAAGCAAAACATAGAAGAAGATGACGTCTCACAGAAGAAGTAAAAAGGCAGAAGAAGCAAAATATAGAAGAAGATGATGTCATCACAGAAGAAGCAAAACACAGAAGAAGATGACATCATCACAGAAGAAGCAAAAAGGTAGAAGAAGCAAAACACAGAAGAAGATGATGTCATCACAGAAGAAGCAAAACATAGAAGAAGCAAAAAGCAGAAGAAGCAAAATATAGAAAATATGACATCATCATAGACCATGTAATGTCAAAAAGCAGAAGAAACAAAACATAGAAGATATGACATCATTTATAGACGAAGTGACATCATCAAACGATACAGGATTGGAAAAAATTGTCATAACTTTCCCTGCAGATATCAGATTGGGGTGTTCTTTAGATGGTTCGAAAGAGAACTTCAAGATCTACAACTTTCATGAAGACCTCGAAGATAGATTCTATCTTTTGAAGGGTCGAAAAAGGAACAGAAGAAAGGCCAGGCGAAAAAGTAGAAGAAGCAAAACATAGAAGAAGATGACGTCATCACAAAAGAAGCAAAAAGGCAGAAGAAGCAAAACATAGAAGAAGATGATGTCATTACAGAAGAAGCAAAAAGGTTGAAGAAGCAAAACATAGAAGAGGATGATGTCATCACAGAAGAAGCAAAAAGGCAGAAGATACAACTTTACACTTGAAGATCTTCCCTTATAAGGACCCTAATTTTCGACTCCAATGTCCAAAATTCACATACTATATACCGTTGGAAAGATAAAAGAAAGATCTATATCTCAAAAATGCCACTTTGCCAAAATCTATCTAAATCAATCCCAAATTTCCCCTGAACTCCGAAGATGAATTTTACATTCGTCCACCAATGTACTGCACCCAGTTCTCAACTTCATGAATTTTTGAGACTCTTAGAGATAGAATTGAAATTTGATGTCTTCATAAGAAATGTAGTCATATGTTTCTAGTTTAATCCAAACAAAGAATCGTCTCATTTGGATAAGTGAAGAAAAATTCATGGCTAACAGACCGAAGCACACTCAGTGAATATTTTCTAGATCGACCACCACTTTTGTTTCGAAATCTTTCCTTATCACAACTCATACCAAGATCACTCTTTCAACTCCCTCTACGTCTCATTTTCAATAAATCACATTTAACATCAATTATACCTGGAATTTGTCAATGCATGCATGTACCATTTTTTTAATTCAATATTTATGTGCATATATGCTAACATTATGCATGAGCAAGAAAATGCAGTTCTTTAATCTCTCTTTGAGCTCACATGTACTGAAATTTCAGGTCCTAACCCTTAGTATGGGAACGGGATATGACATTTCTCCCCTCCTTAAATAAATTTCGCCCTCAAAATTAATATTTATTGATCGATAAGGTAGGGTATTGTTTCCTCATATGCTCCTACGTTTCCCATATACTTCCCCACTTGAATACTTTCTTCCAAATGACCACAGTTGACAGACTCAATAGGTCCTTCAATCACTCCTTTAGCTATCACACTATCTTGATTATTTCATCGGTGTATTTTAGATTACTCACCAACTTTTACTTTGTATGCTGTCAATCTATCTCTATCGATCATCCCATTATTTCTTAACCTATTCACATATCACATATTATGAATCTAAGACCTCTTTCACTAGTAACATTAACACATAATAATTTTCATACAGACCAATTCATAATAGTTTAACTTATCCTTTCTCTAAATCTGAGTACACCTTGCCAAGGTGGTACTCACAAAAACACCTTATCTCTCCTTTGACATTTCACTTCTCTTCAGTGTTAATACATTCAACTCTTATGTCCATTTTACTATATTCCTTAAATCCGGTGTTAATCCACCTAACTCATTTATCTTTCAAAAGTCACTTTACTCTTATTTCAAATTCATCTCACCCATCACTAGTACCTCAAATCAATTCTAATCTTTGACCATTTTTAGACGCTATTCATTTCAATGTAAGGGTGAACAACCCCTTATTGTCTTACAATGCCTCATAGAGTATTTTCATGATGTCACTATGATAACAATTGTTATGCTTGAAATCACTTTTAATTATACCTCAATCTCATATTCCTATGAACTAAAAAAATATAATCTTTAAGCTCATCCCCAACTATTAGAACTATTGGTAATTCAAACTTGTAATCACTCAGTCCTACATTCTTAGCCCTCAATTGCCCCTTTCGATGTGTTCCTAAGGATGTATATCATAGGTTGTTATTGCACTTCTCTAACAATCTCTTTATTCAATCATCCTTATCAGGTACATATACTTCTTATTTCAACCACCAAATATCATTCTTCTGATTCCACTCGAAAGTTCAGATTCGTTTTTTCAATTCTTCTATGGATTCACAATTCTGAATCGTTAGCTTTTAGACATTCTTACTTCTTTCCATTAAAAATTTGCCCCATATTCCACTCAACATTTTGCACTCTTTATTGCAGTAGATTTGGTAACCTCAATATCTGAAATTGCACTATTTTATTATAGAATTGTATGTTCAATATGTTAGATTACACACTACCTTTACCAGTATAGCACTCATTTGTACATTCCTTTCAAACTCAATAATTTTCTCAAAGTTACATAAGTTTGTACATTCCAGAAATGACTTTGCACATCTAATGTCTCCAAGACCTCAAAGCGATTTCTATCATAGCAATTCTAAACCATGTATCAAAATCAACTCATAAGACCTTAATTGTCTTTATGCTTACAAAAACCACTTTATACTATTACAATAGATTGTATCTTAATCTCTGATGTGAAACTTCATTATATACTGCATAATCTCTAAATCCAATTGATATTATTATCATCAGTGTCATATTCCTCAAATATTCAAAACGACCCTTTTTACTTTTCAAACACACTCAAAATATCATCTATAATCACAGTCACTAATTGATATAATTTTGCTTGGATCACTTAAATCTTCCATATCATATTGCTATTGGGGTATTATTAACTCCAGCAGATATCACTTCAATATTTCTCCTAGTGTCATAATTAATTCTTGCAATTCCTCGAGGGAGGAATTATTATCTCATGTCATTTTCAGTCTCCTGTTTGGCTTCTTGCCTCTAATGATTTTTTCTTTTCATTCGATTTCCTTTAATTCACCTCAGCTTATTCAAATGCCTATTCCATCGTACTAATTTCTCCACACATTTTTAATTTATTTGAACACTTCACTTTACGTGTTGGTATCTCAGATTCAATTTGTATTTCCCCGAACATATTTACAGCGAATACAATGTGGACCTATATTTTCCTCACATTTGCAATAGTGTCACCTCAAATTTAAAATCCACTCACGTAGTTGGATACTTTACATTAAACAAACTGCATACTCTCTCAGTAGCATTTTCCACCTCCTATGCTTGAGTCTCCACTAGGGATATGATTCCATTATTCACTTTGATTTATTACACACTCGTTTTTGATTTGTTTCTTCAATGATTTGTAACACCTGGTATCTAGTTCAACCGGTATATCGAAATAAGTCAGTATTTAAGAATGATGTCATTAAAAATTTCAAAGCAGTGAATAATAATTTTAGTGACATCAAATTAATGATGTATGACATTTTTCGGTGGTCACAGGAAATTGTCTGGGTAGATGTTTAAAAACCAGAACAAGAGTGGCGTTTTTGTAAATAAGTGGACTTTGAAGCATATATAAGGAGGTAAGTGGGAGAATAAGACAAAAGAGTTGTCTTCTTCCTCCCTCTCTCTCCCTCACCACCGAAAACCTCCATTGAAGCTCCCTCCAAGCTTCTTCCACTCTTGTAGCAAGGTTTGGAAGGTGATTCAAGCATTTCTACCTACATAAAAAGGTAAGCCTCCACTCCTATGCTTAGATCTATGA
>JAOSBP010000003.1:22406214-22421453 GCA_027563825.1 Erythroxylum mucronatum
TATTACAATAATACAATTTCATCATATAATAAATAATAATTACATCAAAACATCCAATAAAAAGAACAATAAATATCTTTAACTCTTAAACTATTACAATTTATAACAAGAGTTCGTGATGAGGAAACAATCAAATAGAAGTTAAACTTGAAACAAAAACATTTATAGTTATATTACATATATAAAATTTAACATATATATCAAATATAAGTAAAATTAAAAGAAGAGGAAAAATAAAAACCTGGAACAAAATTTAATCGTCTATGGGAGGATACCCGTTATAATTGCACTGACTCTAGTTATCATTTGGTACAAATCCCTCATCATTGAGAAGAGTTTCATCATCATTATCATTTAAATTTAATGTACCAAATAACATTTCAATGCTTTCCTATCCAAGATTATCTTCCAAGTTATTGACATCAACCGAATTCGATTCTTCAAAAACACAATTCGTTAAAAGATCAATATTATCAATAGAAATTGGATCAGTTGAACTATTTGTGTTATTAAGAGTCTAAAACTCAAATTTTAATATAAGTTTTTGGTTAATATTTATGTGTTTTGTCTTTTATATATTTATTGTCCTTCGATAGTAGATACCCTTTTATGTACCATTTTTAAACCAAAGTTAGAATTTAATTTTACTAAATAAAAACATCATATTTAGTTTCTAAATTTTTTAAATTGAAAAATTAAGTTTAACTTATTTTAAGTTAATTTCTCTCTTTAATTGTTGTATATGTATGATCTATTGGATTCTAAATATATTAGTGATAAATATAAATTATAACCAATATATAAAATATTTTTTAGTTTTATCACTGAGTTCAATTAAATAATTTACAATTAAAAATCAAAATTGACATTTAATAATATATTATAATCACTCAATTATTCAGAATACTAAAGTGATTTGCATAATTTAATATGTTCTTTATTAATGTTCCAAGTAAAAGTAGAGTACATAATTAATGTTTAAGTTACATAAAATTCAATCATGTTTGCTCTTAAAAATTAATAATTAAAGTATGATTGATATTTCAAAAACTAAATTGTCAATTCTCAATCTAATCTCACTAGAAAATCCCTAATTAAATACGAATTGGAAATGATAAACTATTCTTTTTAATTACTTTCGCTTAACTAATTAATTATTAATATACTCAACTTATTTCATATATGTCAAATCTTATTTATTTACTTTAGATAAGAAACAAACAAACCCTAAAAAATAAAAGAAAATTAAAGAACGAATAGAGAGATGAGAGTTCCGTGTGAGAGAATGAAGAAGGGGTTGATATATTTTAAACAAAATCATGTGAGTTTGTATATATCATATAATCCAATCCAAAGCCTAATTTTTCAATTAATTTAAGCTGAACCCATAACCTTTTGACATTCCTAATTAATTGTCACTTTTTTGTTACCAATTTGACATCGCAATTTAGGAAAAAATTAAACAAAAATGAAGAGGATAAAATAAAACAAAAGAGCTACTAAATCAAAGACGAAAAAGAAGAGTATTGCATTAGGCCTCGAATTGTACCTAAGCGTATCAGGTCCATAGAAATAACAATAAGTATGTTTTTGAGTTTTCTTTTTTATTACCATTAATCGTAGGATCTGTGAACATTAGGTAATAAAAAGCTCCAGCACAGACAACTAGATCTAGTTACGTGGATAAAATATGTAAACCAAGTGGACTCCATTGACCCGGTGTGATTCTAGCCAATGTGAAAATTTTCACATCTTTATCCTCATTATTCGGATCTATGTATCCCAAAGGACTTGCACCAATAATATAACCATTTCCTCAAAACTTTTAAGGAGAGCATCATATATCTATCGCCTGTAAAACAAGGGGACGACTGAAGCGTAATATTGAGCAATAGAGCTGCCAAAAAGATCCCATTTGGTTAAAGTTCAATGTGATGCTCTATTTCTGTGTACCCAACCCAAGTTGCAACATCCTACACGTTAACTTGGGTTGTGTCCGGATTTGGGAAATCTAATAAGCCAAAAATTTCACATATCCAAAATTTCAAAAGCTAAAGAACTGCATAGACTCAGTCTCCAATTATGAAGTCAATGCCTCCTACAGCTCATCAGGAAATCAACTCGAGAGCTCTTCGCCAGCACTTACCTCCAAAGCCTACTTATGAAGCCTTTCTTGTCTTTTTTCATCCTATTCTCCAGAGATGGGAAATCAATATAGTTATAGGCAAGGTCGAGAACAATAGGGTTTCTAGTTATAGCTTGACAGGCAGGAGGGAAGCCTTCAATACGTGGAAGAACCTTCGCATTTGAAATGCTAACAGCAGGCTCATACACATCGAGTTTCTCAAGAAGGAATTTCTCCACCTTACAATTTCAAAACAATATTTCAATCAGGGTTAGTGATAAATGCTCAGGATTTTTCAACATTGAGCAAACTAAGCTGCTTAGTGCATATGCCAAAGAAAAGAATAACTGATAAATCAGATATATATCTTGAGATTTACCCATGGAAATTACTCTATTTTTACAGAGGCGCAAATCATTATATGTGGTCTTTTTTTTTTTTTGCAATCTAGGTTTAGTATGTCAACGTATTCATGGTGATTGTTAGTATAACTAGGAAGATATAATTAGGAACAGAAGTTCTATCCTATGGTCCATCCTTTGCCGTCATTATTAAAGTTGTCACCAGTTTGATATCTTCTTCTTAAGGAGAACAAGAGGGAAAAAACAACACAAGAATGACATACCTTCTTCTCACTTCCACTCAATGAAATTGCAGAAACTTTCTTAGAGAGGGTCTCCGGAGCTTTCACCTCCTCCATAATCCCAATGGCATGCTCTATGCAACTGTTAGATCTGCACTCGTTGTATAAGGTCTTCAACTCTTTGATGATCAACTGTTCAAGAAGCATAAAAAATATAAAACAATTAATCCAAACGAAAACATAGCATCCTTAATTTATAACTCGCCATAAAGCATCAACAGGTAAATTTCCTCCATGATTTCATCAGATAAATCCTAAACGAGTGACTTTCATAAGATGTAACTTGTAAACAGTTATCGGTCTTCTCCAGGCTAAATCACCTCATCATTCACACTCTGAAATTTCTGCAAGGCATTTTCAGCAAGAGATCGAGCTCGGCAGTACAATGCATATGCTTCTGTTCTCTTTCCAGCTAAGCTATATGACTTCGCCAAGTAGAAAGACCTGCCACATTGGTACTCGTGTTACATTAAGATACAAATTAACACTTTAGAGAAATTAGGTTAGTCTTGCAAAACAAGCGTCAAGAGAAAATCCCAACTCTAAATGAAAAAGGTTGCAGAACTAGAAGATGGTGAAGGCTCAAGCCCAGAGGAAAGATAAAATGGCCAGTCACTGTTGAACCATGGAAATGCAAGTTGTAGCCAACTTCAAAATAGGAGGCCTTTTATGCTTAAATCAGAGGCAATGAATAAAAATTAAAAAAAAATTCAAACCAGAGACAGAAATGACTTAGTTGCAAGTAACTTGTTAAAAAAACAAGCAGAGGATCATACCTTTGGGCTCGGAATGTCAAACTTCGTCGTGTACAGTCTTCAGCTAATGCCAGTTCTTCTGGTTTTGTATCTCGCCCAGAACTCAATAAATCAGAAAGATCGGCAGTATTCTGTGAAATATATCATGCGAATAAAGTTTTCAGTAAAAAGTTGAGTCAATCTTAATACAGGAAGTGCATGTTAAAATTGCAGTTTAAAGAATACATCATTGACCTGTAATAATAGATCGTATAAGCGAACAAGTTCTTCAGGTTTGGTAGCTTTCTCCATTTTGTCCTCACGGCGCCTAGCAAATTTACTTTTTGCAATGCTCACCAACAATTGATTACGTTCCATGGTTCGCTGTACTAATACGGTACTGACAGCTTTATCAAGGCCATACAATTCATCTTTGACATCATCAGCATTACCTGCACTAACCTACAAAGTTTGATATGTCAAGAATCTGTTTGAAAAACAATAAAAGAAATAGCAAACACAAAGGCTATAAAAGGACAATTGGATAACCTAATAACTGCTACCAAAGGAACAAATCCACAAAGCATTAGAGAAAAAGTTGAGAAGAAATAAAGTGAACTGTATGAAGAAAAAACATTATGAAATCACTAGGCAGCATTCCATACCATGTCACTGCGGATGCAGCTCCTCGCTTCATGGTAAGCAGCAAAAACTTTGTCAAAGATGGTTAATTTTTTCTCAGCTTGTAGTGTATCTGATGCAGGGCCATGCAAATCCTTCTCCAAGTCTTGCGCTGAAGATGAACCACAAGAGAACCAAGATATGACTCCAATTGGATCAGACAATAATTTAGTGTATACATCAGTAAATAGTATTTGTACAACTGATAATTTGGCCATGAAAAGAAAGTCAAACAACCTCATATCTTGTTAACAGAAGAAAATGTTAAATCTAAAGTTGCAGAAAAATGTCAGCACATGATCTTTTAAGTAAAACGTGAATTAACAAATTGATCATTGAACTTCATTAAAATTTACCTTTTACCTTAAGTAAAGAATATGTTATGGAAATTCAATTAATCACACAGGAAAGGTTCATGGATAGAGATTCTGTTTGGTAGTACTTTATCTTCATATCTATTTAGAGATTGAAATTAGCAACAGACCTTTTAAAATGGCCACTCTAGTTTTTGCATTGGATATTGGAAATCTATGTCCAAGCCAGTGAAACTCTGTCAAGGATGCAGCCTGTTGAGATCTTGCCTCAGCCATAGCAGCCTGTAAACCAACATAATGATGGGAATCAGAAGTTGGATAGAAGATTTTGGCTTCAGTGAAAATTATAACAAGTATTTTCACAATCAGTGGTCACTTCAATTTACAGAATCCATCGTTGTAAAGTTGCAGTAGGACACAAAGCTCAATCATTTATGAGCTACAGTTCAGTCAGAAATATATAAGCTTTGTCAAATCAATGGTGGGACTCCAAGATCAAAGGAACGTAATTTATTTAAAGAAATCAAAGGCAGAAAAGGAGTATAACCAAAGACACTGCACCACGTTACAAGAGACATAATGCAACACGTACAATTTCAAGTTGAAACTAAGCAATCTCACCTCAAACTTAACTTTGAATAGGTCTGATGCAGGACCTTCCATTTCACCAATTTGTAGGAGGTCAGAAGTTTGCAAGTTTGACTCTCCTATTTTGTGCCGGCAATATCGAATACTAGGCTCTAGCTCCTCAACACGACCACGACACAAGACTTGATTCTCCAAATCTCCATACTTCCCAAGTTCCTCATAAACAGCTCTTCAGAAAAAAAAAAACAAGTTGGTCAAGCACATTCCTTTGTAATTTGACTAAATTAGGGTAAATAGCAAGTATGAACAAAGTTATTGATTCTGGAATATTGAGAACAAAAAATATTTCAAAGAAATCATAAAACAATTTCAAAGGATGTGCTAGAACAAAATCAGCTTTAATGTCATTATAATATCCAAACCAAAATCAAGTACTAGCACGATTATCTCTCCGATTTCCAGACAGAGTACTTAGTGCAGCAGTAGGCATCACTGCCTGAAAATATTTTCTATAAAACAGGAAGATAAAAGATCGGACTTCGATGCAGGATAATGCTTACAGTACAGTGGGTAATTCGATTATCAAAATTCACAGCCAATTTCTCTCATATCAATTGTCAAAGCATCATCTAGTTGGCTATACGAAGAAGATAAAATCTTTTATAATGTCTCATATATAAAAATTCTAACCTGTCCAAAGAACTAGCTAAAGCAGTTCCAGAATAGTCTAGTTAAACTATTTACAGATTCAGTAAGAAAAATCTTAAAAGAATAATCATACAGGACAGTGATAGGTTCCCGAAAATAGGTAAAGAAATATATGAATTGGCTATTGATTTCTGTAAAGTGAGTACAAGGATAATCTGGTTTCGAGGACCAGCACTTCCAGCCTATGGCTCACACACTCTCAGTATACGCAAAAAATCCCTCTCTCCTCGTGTCTATTGCTTATTTATACCAAGAATCTGTTAGGAATAACAGATTCGGTTAGCTGACAACCAATCATGAGGTTGTCAGCTCCCCCCCTCCCCAAATAACAGAACATATATCTATATATATATATTTACTATATATGCTTATTCATTTCTGCCCCTCTGCTCACTTATGTCTCCTAACGTAAACTTGAGTTGGCTTGGCTGTCTTGGCTCTATCAATACTCCCCCCATCAGCTTCACCATGTCCTCAAGGTGAAAGTCAGGAAATCTAGCTTTCATGTCTTCGTATATCTCCCATGTAGCCTCAGAAGCAGACTGATCAACCCATTGGATGAGCACCTCCAAATCTGAGCTAGTAGTGCTGTACCGGATGGCTAGAAGGGCAGCTGGATAAATTGTGGTGGCTTCAGGAACTAATAGATAGTCTGGGAGTGTCGGGTCTCCCGTAATTTTAAGGTTCGATCTCCTTGCCGGATTTCCATTATCATCTTGCTCCAATCTGTCATCACCTTGCCCAAAGTCCGCAACCATTTAATCCCCAATATCATATCACAGCTGCCTAGCTCCATTGGTAGATACTCCTCATTGACCACCAACCCCTGTACCGACACCTCAACCCCTCTGCAAATCCCTTCTCCCTTAATTTTCAGCCCATTTCCCATAGTTACCACATACTTGGCCGTTGCTGCCAATTCACAATTCAGTGAATTCACCAACTCCCATGAAATGTAGTTGTGTGAGGCTCCACTGTCTATGAGTATTATCACTTCTCTCCCTTCCAAATTTCCCTTCACTTTCATTGTTCTCAGGAAAGTGAGCCCCAACACCGAACCAGCAGCTAATTCCATAGTTTGTAGCATCTCCTCCACTTCATTTCCTTCCAACTCCTCCTCCTGTTCTGTTTCTTCATCCATGGCTGCCAGAACTTGGAGCTCTACCTTTTTGCATCGGTGGCCTGGGCTAAATTTCTCATCACATCTAAAACAAAGTCCCTTGGTCTTTTTATCTTGTAACTCACTCGCCGTCAACCTCCTAAATCCTCCCATATTTGGATCTCTACTTCCTTCTATATTTTTATGCCTTGTGTCCATAGGGACCCGATTATTAACTAGCTCCTCCCTTTGTTTTTCCGCCCCTGTGCTGTCCGATCTAGTCCCCATGTTTTCCCACCTGGTGCCTGTACCCCATCGGTACCACCTTAACTCACTCATCCGCCTGAATTTTTCCTCTACTTGTTGGGATAACTCCATCATTTCAGCTAGACTCCTCGGTTTCAGTATCTGCACTTCTAATCGAATTTCTTCCATCAATCCATTCATGAAGGTACTATCCAGTACCGCATCTGGTAATTCTAGGAGTGGAGCCGCAAATTCCAGAAACTTACTAGCGTACTCCCCCATTGTCCCCGTCTGTTTCACTGCCAACAATCTCTAACACTGTGTGCCTTCGTGGGCGAGTCGGAACCTCTGCATCACCAACTTCTTACACTCCTGCCAGTCCACGATGGGTCATCGGCTCTCTACCCATCGGAACCAAGTTAACGCGTCGCCCTCCAAACTCATACCCACAAGCTCCATCTTCTCCACTTCGGTGAACCTTCCGACTGAGAAGAATCGTTCAGCCCTGTAGATCCACCCATCGGGATCAGTTCCTCCGAAGGTAGGCATTTCGATTCTTCATGTCCGGCAGTCTCGCAGGAACTCTCCTTGGCGCGTGATCCCCGGAGGTGGTTCGACGCGGTAGCTAGCTTCGTTGTGCATGTCGTTAATCTCAAAATGCTCCTCGGCGCTAATGGAGCCTTCCCCATCTCTCTCCGTCGACTGGGCTCGGGTTGTGGCTCTTCGGGTGGATGCTCCTCGGGTCAGGCCTCTACAGTGCCCCCCTCAATCTTTTCCACGTTTGCAACACCGACATCATCATGCTTTTTATTTCTGACCTCAAGCGTTCACCCATTTCTCGATTCACCTCCATCTTCTTCTGGAGCTCCAAGCCGTGATCGTCCAGACGCCTCTGCCAGTCCTGAGTGGAGCGACCAAGCTGCTTCTGGAATTCTTGGTGAGTTTGGCTGATCAATTTTTGCATCTCTTCCCCATCTCTTCGTCTCTCCTCTCGCAGTAGCTCTAAGTCCTTCTCCAGCCCTTCCATCCGATTATCGGCCTTCTTAGCAGCCATCGCTCAGGATCAACGGCTCTGATACCAGTTGATAGGATCCCGGGAACAGGTAAGGAAAAATGTGTATGTTGCTATTGATTTCCATAAACGAATACAAATGATAATCTGGTTTCGAGGACCAGCACCTCCAGCCTATGGCTCACACACTCAACAGTATACTCAATGCCCCCTCTCTCCTCGTGTCTATTACTTATTTATACTAAGAATCTGTTAGGAAAAACAGATTCGGTTAGCTGACAACCAATCATGAGGTTGTCAGCCCCCCCTCCCCACAACTAACAGCATATATGTATATATATATTTTTTTTTTTTTACTATATCTGTAAATTCATTTCTGAGTTGTCTTGGGTCTATCAATATTATTGCTAAGAAGTACAACATGTACAAACTTACAATAAGAGACTCCCGAACTTGTTTGAAGAAAAAAGGTAATAAACAACAAATTCATTTACAAATTTAGCTTTCTTGTTGCATAGGAAAAAGTTGCAGCTGCCACTACCTCCATAACAGAGTGACAATACATTCAGGAAAAGGAATCAGCAAATGCATGTGTTAAAGTAAGCAGATGTAAATTAAAGCTTCTCCGTGAGGTATATACAAATACCACACGAACATATACAAGCTGACTAATTTAGGGTACCAGAAACAAGATAGTGACATTATGGTACATAAAAATTTGCAGTCCTCAAAGAAAAATTATGAAAACAATGTGTTAGGGAACATAGAAGAAACTAACCACATTTCCAACATTTTCCACTCCCCTTAAAGCAGATAATATTAGTCATGATCCCAGATAGACACTCAAATTGATCAAATGAAACAATGTGAGCCCATGTAACAGAAAACCAGTTTCCAAATGAAAAGATTGATAATATAACCTTTTTAGTAATGTAAGTCTTGATAAAGAAAAATATACTAGCAAGTCAAGACTGTCATCAACGAAAGTAAGCTTTCAGCGTTGCAATTGAAATATATCCTCAAAGGAACATAATGTTTGGGAGGAAACAAACCTACTTAATTCAAAATTACTAAAACCTTAAAACCAAAAGGCTACAACTTCTTAACTTGAACAGCATAGAATTCAACAATAAAATCACAACGTCACCTTCCCAACTGCATCAATCCTCCCGAGCTTTATAGGCCTCCAACATTAGTTTCGCCTGCTCTCTCACCACCTCAATCCGTTTGAGAAACAGCTCCAACTCTTCCACATGCAACTTCCTCCACTTCTCTTCCATCTTAGCCTTCTTCTCTTCGTCAACGAAATCCAGCCCTCTCTTGACCACATAATCAGCCATTCCTCCAAAATCCACACTTTTATCAAACATTTTGCCCGATCTCAACTCCGAGCAGCTCCTCCGCACATCAATTTCCATTTTCACAACCCCCTCTCCCTCATTTTGACTATCAATCCCAGGCTCCGGCTTTACTTCATCCAAACTCTTCCAGCTCTTGCTTGGCTTCCCATTCGGTTTAACAGAACTAGATTCAAGTCCACCCCCAGTTTTCCCACTACCCCAAATCTTTTTCCATAATTCAAAAGCTTTCCGATCATGGGGCTTGGAAAACGTCTTATCTTCACCCTTCTTCCCTTTCACCACGTGATTCCCAAATTTCTTCTTCAACCTCCAAACCTTATCCTTCAACTGGGTCAAAGTCACATCAAAGTGCAACGAGTTCTTAATGAACTCATAAAACAAGTTCATATCTTTAGCCGGATCAACCGCTTTCTTCTCAGTAAACTCAATAATACCTTCCAGCACAGCGATCTCATCGTCCTCACTCCACAGTCGTTGAAACAGCTGCTTTTTCACGTCCTCGGACCTCTCACCTCCAGCTTCTGAGTCCTTCTTCTTGGCCCTCTTCGAATCTTTGGGAGTTGAGTCATTCTCGCTAGCCCTCTTTTCCCCAGTAACAGCTCTGGCAGGTTTAGATCTGGGTTTGGTGGTCTTGAGCGGTGATGTGTCATCCATGGGCTTGGAAGCAATAGGCTTGATGGTGGCGTTAGGAGCATTCTTGCCTGGTAGTTCGGGCTCCGATTCGGAATCTGATTCGGATCCAGACTCGGATTCGGATTCTGGCTTCTTGGAGGGTGGTGGTTTGGGGGCTTGGGATGGCGGAGACGAGAGTTTGCGGGAGTTGGGCGGAGTACGATCGTCTTTTTCTCGGTCAGAGGAAGAGGCTTCATCCTCTCCGCTGTCGGCGGTCTCTTCACCTTCGTCGGAGGAAGATGACGCGGACGGTGGGTCCTCCATGGGAGTGAGTCGCTTGGGTGCCATATAAAATATAATTTGGGGAACTAGAGTTTGGAGTGAGAAGGAAGCGACTCTTTAGCGAGCGGAGAGAGTTGATTCCAGTTTGGTGGATTTTGGTAGCAGTGGAGTGGAATTTAGTGCAATGAGTGAATGACGGGGGATTTTAAGCCGTCCGATTCGAAGGAATTGTTTTGACTTTTGACTCTTATGTAAATATATTTCGAATTATGTTAATATAAATTATTTAATTAATTTAAAAAACAGTTCTACATTTCTTATAACTCTGGGAATCCCATCCTTCACAAGCAATTCGTTGTCTCTAAGGATCAGAATTTCAAGAAGTTCTTATGTAGCCCGTATATATTTGCACACAAAGAGTCATTACATACTTAATTGATCGACTATTTATTGATCACTGGTCCTCCTGTTTAGCATCAGATTTTCAGCAGCCTTCGGGTACTCTAGTAGTTTCAATTATCACATTGTCATTAGAAGTGAGACGTCCGTAATTGATTCGATCAAAAAACTTTGCCCAGGAGGCTAAAAAATCATCAACTAAGAAAATATCTTATTTTCACTCCTTTGATTTGACTTGAACTTAAAACCTTCCATAAAGAAAAGCCTTAAGTTTCCTTTTAACTTGATTCGAATTTAAGACCTCTCGTACAAAAGAGACTTAAAGTGAGATGTGTATACCAATTAAGTGATTCCTTCTTGTCTATTATCATACATTGTTAACATGAACACGAGTGATCCCCAAATTGTCTCTCCAACTAACACTGATTGTCAAAAAGGTGGCGTAGTTGACATTAATCGTTGATGAGAAAAGAACCAAATGGTTTGGTTCATCCAAACAAGTACATACAATACGTTTGCTAATCGTTGGTCCGCTCGCTGACCATGTGTAGTAGATAGAGGCAACAGGTTGCGTATGAAGGGTGGCGGCTAGTGACTAGGGAGTAGGGGTTTTTTATACAAGAAAACCCTGGTTTGATTTCGAGTTAAGTTACTCTAAGATTAGAATAATAATATGATATCAATTTTATTTTTAGGGTTAATAATAAAAAATATCAAAATTTTGCCCACTGTCTTCGCACCATTCGGAGACATTACACGAAGTTATGTTCTTGCCCACCATCAGCCCACTGTGTGTCATACTTATTCCGTGTCTTACATCTTTTTCTCGTTCGAGATATGAACTGCAATTATGGTGTAATTGGATGCACTAGTTAAGTGTCTAAGGTCTTATGTTGAACTTAGACCTTCTTTTTTATCAACTTCCTTGAAATGCCCTAAATCTGATTTATTTTTTATTATCTTCTTACCTGCAATTTGCGGGCTGTCAAGTATGTTTTAGAATTATTCAACAAGAACTAATGTTGGCATCTGATATTTCATTATCCATATCTTTTATAATTGCATCTTTTATCAACTTTTCCTCAACCCTTGACTTTGAACTCCCATTTTGCCTTCAAACACATTTATGCTCTTTCCATTTTCCCCAGTTCCTCCTTTTGTAAACATCTCGTTCTTTTCTTTCTCTCTAGTGACAAAAGAATCATAAGAGGATATTATTGAATCACTGCCATTTAAACGCTGAACTCTAGCTTGAAACTGAGTCTTTATCTTCCAATTTCTAACATGATAAGGAAATATGCATAAATGAGCAAAAAATGTTACGACTTCTAGAAATAATACCTGAAACCTATGTAGCACGGACACAGAAAAATGGAGTCGTGTCCGCATGTCGGATACGGACACGCGGTAGACACGTGTCGAACATGTGTTCGTACGTGTCGGAATAAAAAAAATCATTTTTGTCGGCTCGGATACGGCTGAAGACGATTCGAACACGTCTTAATATGGCTCGTAACATTTTTATGAATTATTCAAAAAGTTATTTAGTTGACATGGGTAGTCTTCCTTATTAAAAAAGATATAATTGTTAAAACTTCTCAAATTCCTTGTTCTCCTGTCCTCGCCGATTTATGCCTCTCACAAATCTTGGTCCCTAGCTTTCTTACCCATTTCAGTCGACGTCGCTCCTCGTGGTTTTCTCACAAATGTTCTGTTGCTCATTGCTCCTCGTGGTTTTCCAGCTGATGTCACTCCCCGTTGTTACATTTTGAATGCTGTGAATTGTTTTGGCTTTAGATTTTAGGATTAGATTATCTCTCCTTGTGGAATCAACACCTTAGGTGCTACGCGAACGACCAGTATGCTTGCAGATTATCGAGGTTATTAATTAGAACTTACATATATCGAAAAACCACGATCAAGTTTTTTGACACCGTTCTCGAGGAGGTGATTAGTTTAGTCCTTTAGTCTAAGGCTTTTTCACTACCTTTTATTTTTTAAAAAAATATATAAAATACATAGAGAGAAATTTGGGGCATAAAGTAGAGACAGAGTAAGACATCTTAGCATGAGAAATGAGACATCTAAAGAGCTAGATGCCAAGAAGAAATGGAAAGAACAATGATGGAAGATAGAAACTATCGGGAGCAAGGAACTTTTGCAAACTACAATGAGACACATTATGGTTAGGGAAGTAACAATCCTTCTTGGAACATGTACACTCTGGGGTGGCAGAACCATCCGAATTTCTATTGGTCCAACAACATAGGGACTCATTTAGGGCGTCAAGACCTATTAAGACTTCAGCAAGATGAGTCCAATTCATGGGATTCTAAATTGAACAAGATCTTAGATAAGCTCACAGAAATAGAAGAGGGCCATAAGAGACTAGAAGAGCAAATTGAGCAAGTAACAAAAAATCATGCCTTGTCTATTCATAACCTAGAGATTCGAGTGAGACAACTTTCTCTTCGTTAATTTTGTAAGAGAAGTGCGGAAGACTCCCTAAGTTATATGGAAATATATCAAAGAGAGCAATATGAGGCTATTGCACCTAAAGATGGGGGAGAGCCAAAAGGATCAGTAGAAAATCAAACTGAACCCCACCTTATTGAAGACCAAGAGACAAAGAAAGGGGGTGAAGAAAAGAATGTCATCCCTCCCTTGTATTCACCAGTTCTTTATATAACATGTGTGAACATTGAAAAATCTTTGGTAGATATCCACGAAAAGAACCTTATCCTTTAGATTAATGATGACCAAGTGACATTCAACATAAGTGATGTATTAAAGAATCCGAAGGATAGTAGCTCATTTAGGATAATTGATGTGTTCGAATCTTCTAAAGAACAAAAGGACAAAAAACATATGACAATAGATATCGAGTGTAAAGAAGCTATGAAAGTCTCTGTTCATGAAGCGGAAAGAGTGGAGGAGGCAAAGGTGATTAAGGAAGAAAGAGAGTAACTCACCTTCTTACAGGAAAAACTGTTAGATTCGATGGAAGATTCAAGGAGTTTTATTATTCTTTGCTTTATTGACAGTTCACTTGAAAAAAGGACATTATTGATCTTAATTGGTTTTCATAATGTTATCAACATTGTCCTTCCGATTATTTTACAATTTGTAGCTTACTTATAGGCTACAAAATTATGTTGAACGAAAAAGGTGGAGGCAAGTCGCTCATAATTGATCCCCACTGAGTTTCCAAGGATAAAGCGTCGAGTTACTGACATTAAAAGAAGCGTTGCATGGGAGTCAACCTATAGAATTTTAATTCCTTTGATTGTTCATAGAAAGTTTGAATTCCGTAGTTAGGTTATTTTGTTTCCAAATAAAATCGGGAAGGCCTAGGACTTTGATATGAATTCGATGATCGATGAAGTAAGCATGATTTCGGAAAGTGGAGAAGGACAAAAGAAGAGGAAAAATTACAAATTTGTGGAAAATTTGTAGGCCACGATTGTGGCCTGTGGCAGGTAAAAAAAAGGACACACAACTGACATTATCAAGTTTTACAGAAGGCTCAGATGTGGCCCACAATCCTGGCTTGTAGGGCCACGGTCGTGGCCTGCGACGGGCAGACGCTAAAAAACGTCAAGTGTCGAGGGAGTTTTTAGACCTTTTGGACCCTGAAAAAGTCCTAGGGTTGCCCAGAATACAAAAGGTATATAAAGAATAAGACAAAGAAGATGAGAGAGATTTTGCATCAGCCACTTGGAGAGAAACCGTAGAGAGAGTTCATTGAAAGATTGAGAAAGAGAAGAAGAAAGAGAGAAGTGGATGAGAAGCCGACATTGACGTACTTCCTGAATCTAGGGTTTCCCAACATCGCGGCCTCCTGTCTCCTTTTAGAATCGTATTTCCTGTTGTTTGTCATTTTTATTATTGTATAGAATTGGGAATAACAGTTTGATAATAGGATTGTATATGTTGAGATGTTCTATACTCACCTTCAGGTATTTTATCTTTGATTTAATAAAATCCTAAGAAGCACAGACACGGACACGGGACACGACACGGACATGAACACGGGGACACACCAACTTCTAAAATTTTGGTGGACACGGACACGGCATATACATATATTATAAAATTTAGAATTAAGAAAAAAATTCAGAATAACATGGAGCATATATTCCATTAAGCAATTTGTCAACAATGTCCTATCCAAAAGTAGAATTAGTCATTCACATAGGTATTTACAACCAAAAAAATCTAACTAAAGTATCTACCATCTAATCACTTTACTCTCAAACATTGGCATTGTTTTCATCAGCAAATATCATACTCTCCAACTCTGGTTCATCAAGTGAAATATTGGCAACTTCAAGGATTCCATGATCATCATCAATTGATGAAAACTCATCTCCTGCAATATCCCACATCATTGTTTCTCCTTGTTTGTATTGTGAAGATTTTCTTGAAAGGAGTC
>JAOSBP010000003.1:22425781-22442265 GCA_027563825.1 Erythroxylum mucronatum
AACCTTTACCGTTAAAGATTCCTCATGGGAACGATATCCGCTTACCGCTACTACATTAATTTGTTTTAACGGAAGTGGTTTCTTTTATATTTGAGTGCAGGCGACAGCATTACCAATCACCTGAATCGAGACCTAGAGAAGTAAATGTTGGAGATGGTATTGTCCGAGGATGCTGATTGAAGTGATTCAGGAAGGAATGCAATTCTGTCATCTATTGAGTATGATTGATCGGCCATCCAACAGTAGTACGCCATTATTGAACATTATTTAATGTGTAAAGATAACTAGATGTGGTTAAGTAGTAAGGCTGAAGGATGATGACGATTGCATAGGCCTTGTGATCTGTCAAAGAAGTATCCCATAACTAGTATTGAGTCAAAAGTTGAAACATTTGAATATGCCATTTTGACAGAGGTTTGAACCATTCGAGGAGAGTCCAAAAGAGAGATGGGTGAGATGAAGATAATAGAACAGATAAGGCCCACAAATGCCATAATGCTGGTTTAGAAAAAATATCATAAAGATGATACAAGACATGATATGGTGTTGTACATGTCTTGTAGAATTAAAATGGGAAGAATGAGGAGGAATATTAAGATTGATAAGGGTGAGATGAAGATAATAGAACAAACTCTGATGTAGAAGAGAAAAGACCTCTTCTAAGGTATTTGGGGGGTTAGGAGATAGAGGAGGCATTTTGAGAGAATTCTATGATTGGAAGGAGGAGAGGAATGGTGGTAGAGAGAAAAGGAGAGATTAACTTCTTTGGTAGGTAGAGAGAGAAAGTCGGCAAGGATATTGTGGTGGCTTTTGATATGGCGGATGGTGAATTTATAGCGTGAGAATCACTCTTACCATCGAAGCAACTGACTATCTAGTAGGGTCTTTTTCTTTGGCTCAAGAATTTTAGGAAAAGTTGTGTTATCCATTTCGGTGATAAAGTGATATAGGCTAAGGTGGAAACTAAACTTTTCAATTCCTCTTTTTACCGCCAATATCTCTTTATAGCTCATATGATAGTGCTTTTCTGATTCTTTAAACTTTCCACTTGCATGACCATAATAATGGTGATTTCCGTCAATTTCTTTAATTAGAACAACACCCCAGTAATAGTCACTTGCATCTGTCTGCAGAGTATGTTGACCTTCGTCATAAATATTTAAGGCTAGTGGATGTTGACATGCTTGCTTTAAATGTTGTATGGCTCTAGTTTGTTCTTTTCCTCACGGTGGTGGATTCTTCTGTGTCAATTTTGACAGGGACGATGTATAATCAACCATATGAGGGATGAATTCTTTGATATAATTAACAATTCCAAGGAATTTTTGTATTTGTTTGATTGTGAGATTATCATCAGGAAAATACAGTAGTTCACTGGCAATATGTGATCCAGGCTGAGAGAATCTATTTTGGAAATGCATACCAAAAAATTATATTTGGGTTGTTTCAATATGGCTCTTCTTTGCTGAGAGCAAAATCCCATGTTGCTTCGTGAGATCCAAGAAGGTTTGGAGTAAAGTCTGATGCTCTTTATGGGTTTTAGAGTACAACAAGATGTCGTCAATATAGATCAAAGCACTGTAGAAAATAGGCTCACATATCTTTGTCATAGCTCCTTGAAATAGCGAAGGGGTAACCTTGAGTCCAAACGACATAACAATCCATTGATATTGGACGTTTGGAATATAAAAGATTGTCTTGTATCTGCCTTGAGTATCTATCCCAAGTTGCCAAAATCTTACTTTAAGATTAAACTTAGAGAAAATGGTAGCTTCCTTTAGAAATAGTACCTGTGTACTAATCTCTGGCAGTTAGAATTTATCATCCTGTAGGAAAATATTTAGAGGTTTATAGTCAATGACTACCCTCTTTTTCCCTCGTTTCTGTTCAGACCTCTTATTGACATAAAAAGCCTGACAAGCCCAATCAGATTTAGTGGATTCAATTACTCCTTACTGAAGAAGGATAACAAACTCTTCTTGTGCCAGTTTTAAATTATCAGGATTCATACTCGACTGAGTAGTCTTGTTAGGATTTATATCTTCATTCTTCTTAAAAGGAAGACGAATGAAGAAATCAACATTCTTACATAGAGGATTGTAATGAGAGAATTGTGCATGAGATTCAGGAAAGTAGTCCAAAAATTGGTCTCCCAAGGCTTTATACAGTGGCGGTACTTAAGTAAACTCAAATACATTCTTAATGTCAGTGTAAGAAGATGCCTAATAATAGACATCCATTCCAATAAGAATATCTGGGCCAGGTAGATTATTGCCAAGAACCTTGGTCCATACCACACAGTTAGGGAAGAAATGAATGCCTATTTTTCTTTTAGTTATAAGCCCGATCTTGAAGGTCTTATCATCAACAGCAGCGAAATACTCATCATGGGAACTTCATGCTTCAGGAGGTAAAATGTTGGGCTTTATAATGGTTTTCCCAGATCCAATATCTATGTACCCAATAGCTTTAATAGGTCGATCATATTTATTTTGAAACAATAACTAGATTTGCATATAGGGACCAGGAATAAGCTTAGGGACAAGCTTGAGACACGGTTGTTATTGTTGAAGCATGTAAAGCATGTCATCTTCAGAACTGGAGATATCATCTTCAGAAATGGAGATATTAGAGGAGTCATCATCCTCATCAGAGGAATTAAGGGGAGTGCCTTCATCCTTACTGGATTGTTCTTCTACAAGATCTTCAATATTTTTATGATCATCATGGATTGACATGATAGCTTTAATGGAATCCAGGAGTTTAATATCCCTTTTTGTCTTGTGAGGACATTGACAAGCAAAATGTCCTGATTTGCCACAAAGAAAACAACAATCTAGTGGTTTACCTTGAGAATTTCTCCTTTTGAAGAAACAGACAAAACGTCGACAATTTTTTTAACTTTCTTTAGGAGACATGTGAGATATGTGGAACTTTTTGTAGGATAACTTCTTGTGATGATGTTTCTTCTTTGTGTGACAATCACAATCTTTTTTTTCCTTACACTTGATCGTCAGATATGGCTTTTTGTACACTTTCTTTAATAGAGGATCGTCTTTAATCATGTTCTTGAAGAACATCTATTGATCACATAGCTTATCAAGAGAAGCTAAGGCGAGTTGGTAAATCTCTCTAAGAGATATATCTTTCATATCTCATCGAAGTGCAGCAATGGTCCTTTATAACTCAGGTTGTAATTCTTCTGTAAGAGAGAAAATGAACACATAACGGAGAGTAACATCGTTGAATCCATTGAGTAGATAATAACGTTCTGTCATATGCTGGAAATGTTTTCGTAAATCTCTTCTGTCTAAAGAACAACACTTCATCTCGAAGTATTCATGTCTGTCCTGTTTGTCGATAAGCTGAAAGTCACCAATAAACTCTATATGAATTACTCCAAGAAGTAATCCAGCAGATGTAACTTGTACGAATTGAAATCTACGATATTCATTAAGACTTTGCCACTATTCTCGTAATGTATTAGTAAAACGAGAAGTAAACTTAGACAAAATATAAGGATGGTTCGGTAGAACATTTGCAAATCAATCTAAACACCGAATTCATAGATATGCTCTCTCCATTTTCTAGGTGAAAGATCATCGAATGTAAACTAGGGACCTGAAGTAGGTTTGGTTGGTGGTACTAGTGGTGGTGGTGGTTGTGGTAAAGTTTTAAAGGGTTCAGTTTATGTGGACTCATCTTCACTAATTTCTGGCTTAACTTCTGTAGGTTGAGGCATGTTCATCATGACTTGAGCTAGATCTGTCAAGTCAGCAAACTATGCAGATTCATCTGAAGACAGTTTAGACACTTCAGATGGTTCAGTTGCTGCAGATGATTGCTCAAAGGGGCATTCTTCATTAGATATCTCAAGAATTGATGCTAGTGCAAGAGTTACTAAGTTAGAATGCTCAAAGGGGCATTCTTTGTCAGATATGGTAGGAACGGACACTAGTAAAAGAGTTGCTATGAAATCTGTCTGAGGAGCTTTATCTTTCTCAATAGATTGGGAAGGTTGTGGTTTTGGTGGAGAAGAAGGTGGAGTGCGGAACTGTAAGAGTTTATTCCACAAATTAGCTGGTTTATAGTTGGTTTAGTGTATGAAGATGATGGTTCAGGAGGCCTTTTAGACTTAGGCTTTGATTTGGTCGATTTGGGTTTAGTGGTGGTAGGATGGACATATTGCCTGATCAAAGGATGGTTAAACTTGAATACCTTTTCATAGTCAACTTCTTTAGGGTATGTTGGTGGAGAATAGATTGGTGGGATAGGATATATTAGTGAAGGATAGGTAGATTGGTTAACTAGAAAGGATGTAGCATAAGCTCCACAAACAGTTTTAGATTGTTTTTTTTCCACATGTCAGCTTCCATTCGTTGAAGGATCTTGTTCACTTTTCTGAGTTTTTGCTCCTTAGTGGTGAAATCAAGGCCAAAATATTGGGTATAGACATAGTGTTAAAGGTTACATCAAGTTGGGTCATTTGAGTTTTGTAAGATTTGTACAATTTTTGGATCTCTGCAGAGACTGTATCAATTCGTTGGTGAGTTGCTTGCGATTATTGAGTCAAACCATCAAGTTTCGAATCAAGATGTCGAAGGACTTTGTTCTGGGCCAAAGCATTCTTAGTCTGCCAGTTGAGAGTTTCATCAATAGGATTTGAAAGCATTGTTCTATGAGAACTTATGTTAGAGGCATAAATTTATGGGTTAGAGTTTGTTGGTCATTACTGCGTTTCTTTAATGGAGGAAATTCTTCCTCATATGGATTAAACATCACACACGGAAAAGGAGAGGGTGTAGGAACAATTGGAATAGAAGGAATAACTGACTGAGGATGTTTGGAGATTGACTCTAGATAGGTCAAATGATTTGTATCAACAACCTTTAGCATTTCATAAATACTTCTAAGTCTTAGGCTTGGATTCTCAATCCAAGGTTTAGAATCATCATGGTGATAGTGAACTTGTCGAGTAGGCAGACAAGTGGAGATATCCTTTTTATTTTTCTTCTTCTTCCTTCATCGCCGATTAGATAGCTCATCATCATTGTCTGATTCAAAGTTCAAACATACTTCACAGTCAAGTTCAAACATAGAGGGATCTGCATCCCAGACAAAATGCCCACAATGATGACTAATATGGACTGGTTCTACATCAGGTCTGAAATAATGGATCAGATGTCCATCTTTGCCTTCTTTGTGAGAGAACATTGGCTAAATCATCAGGAGGGCTTGATGTATAAGAAGGTCTAGATTGATCTTCATTGGGCCTGGTGTAGATAAATTTCACAGTTCCATCTCGTAAGGTCTTCAAAATAGGTGGAGTAGTGGTGTGAAAGGAATGCCTGCGAGGAGCATGGAACACTTTTTGGCAATTAATGATCCATTTAGTCGACATCAACTTTTTAAGCTTTGCCAGTAGTAACTACTTCGGGATCTGGATGATAGTAATATGATCACGAGTTTTATCTACTACCATGTACAAGGCATCAGAAGTGGAGTTTGGGAAGTTGAGATCTATGACATGATTCTATAAATGATAGATCATCTGGTGATGAAGAGTAGCTATAATGGTTGGAGGATCTTGCTCTGCTCCAACGATCTAGATCTGAACTTGGAGTCGTTCAGACAAAGTGTGATCATCTAGCCTGATATTAAAATCAGGATCGATGGTGAGGACGACATTTCCATTATTGAGAGTTGTTAACAGGGTACCAATCAGTGCATTTTGGTACATTGTATAGGCAATGTCCAGAAGAGATATCCTAATTGTAGTAGCTATTCCCTTTCTTCCATGGAAGGTGAGAACAAGATGTATAGCTCCAAACTGTAGGTGTGTATGGTTTTGCTCTTTCTAAAGAGAGATGAGTTCCTTTGGGATTTCAAGCTTCACGTATTATTCTGCTGAGGTTGCTTGCAAATCACACTATTCTAAATGAAAACTTTGGATGATTTCTTTTACTTTGGGACGATGTGTGGAGAGGATAGTGTGTATATTCTTTATCAAAGAATGGTCATGAGAATATATATTGTATGGACAAAGCAAAGGTAAAGAAGTATTAGAAATATGATTTTCTTTAGGAAGATGGGTTACTTTTATAAGGTGTTCTATATGATTAGATAAGGTACGCTTCACACCAGAAGGAAGATTAGCTATATATAAGGTTGAAGAAAGATGAACAGGGTCACTCGGTAGCGGATTTATGTCTTATGATACCTCCCTACTCACTCTCATCAAGAATACTATAGTCACGACCAATATCTAGCAGAAGGAGATATAGGCTCTGGAATAGTATAATCACCTGGATAGGGACCTAGAGAAGTACATGTTAGAGATGGGATTGTCCGACGATGCCGATTTAAATATATAAATCAAAATAATTATTTTTAATAATGAATATTTTATTAACAATTAATTATTTACTACATTATAATAATAAGTATAGTAGTTAATTAATTTTTTATATTATAAACTAATTTCTTATACTATTGATATCTTAATTATAATAATAAATTACATAATTAATTTAATTTTTATCCATTTAGTCTCTCTACTAGTTAGGATTAAGGTTGCATACTACTGGACCTCCCTAGGCGTTGCGCCTCAGCTGAATATTTATTGGGCGTTATTGTTGTTGTTGTTATCTATTAAATTATATTTAATAGCAAAATTTTTTAATAATATTAGAGTAAGCAATGGCCTTCTCTTTATCTTTTATGATTGATAATTATCAAACTTTAGAATGACAATTAGAATGAACATGAAATTCATAAAGAAAGAAGGAGGCTACACTAAACAAAAACAACAAACTGATGGAAGTGCAATTTGATATAAAGACGAAAACTTGATCGTTAATTGGCCATTAAGGTGGTCCACCATTTTATTCCTATTTATCATAGTAATAAAAATCACATGGAAACATAGAGAGCAAAAGAACGTCTCATTAAGTTTTTTTACTTATTTAATACTTATTAATAAATATAATTAAATTTAAAATATCTTCAAAATATATAAATTTCAAATAAAATTTGATTTAATAGTTAAAATATATTTGAAATAAATATTAATTTACAAATAAAAATTATTTTACAATTATTTATTTAATAAAATACATTTATATAAGAGATTAAAATAAATTTATTTGATTGAAAGTAATTTGTCTTTAAGTTTTATCTAATATGTAATTATTATTAATGATAAAAATATAATTGCATTAACTTTAACAACCAAAAAAAATTATTTGAAAGAAAAATAGAAACTAAAAATAAAAAACGAAAACTAAAAATCTCAACAGAAAAACAAAAGTAGAACTAAATGACCCTTGTTTTTGATTTTCTTATTGGTTTCCACCTCAAAAAGTTGTCCCTTAGCCTTGAGCCTTTCAAAAATATGTGCTAATCTAGGCTTTGTAAGCATATTGTCTAGATGGTATAATTTCAATGCTTGAGGTAGTTTTCACCTTCTAACAATTCCTAAAGGAGTCCACAATTGTAATAATAACCTTTTTTTATTGAATGAAGCAGTGGTTTAGGTTTTTATGTTATTTTAGTATTACTTATGTTGCATATCTTTATCTTCTATTATTTAACTTAATATATTTGTGAATATGAGCAAAAAATGCACACAAAACAAACTAAACAAAAAGGATTAGTGATGCAAAAGCATCTAAGAATTAACCTTAGAGAACCCATGAACAAGATTGAATCTTAAAAAAAGCTAAATCATATTTAAAGAGAACTGGTCTATTAATTATAAAGAGTTAAGAACCAAGTTCATAAAATAATTTAAATTCTACATTGAGGAATTCTTTGATAAGTTCAAAAGTTTAATTGAGAATAAGGAATAAAATCACTCACTTTTCTCAATATTGGAAGTCTCAAGAACTATTTAAAACACTATATATACAATATATAATTAAGTTTTTTGATAATGTAGATTTGTTAGAAATGATCTCAAATCACGTTTGAAACTAAAATTTTGAGACTAAAGGAAACAAGCTTTGATCCACCCGTGTATATGATCATTTCTTTATAAATTGATTCTCAAGGTATGTACTCACGTCTAGTGAGGGATAAGGGTTAACATATGCTCATATGTGCGGCTATGTCTAGGCAAAGATGGATCTTCTGCATCCACATCTTCTCCAACATTAACTTGGAACATCTTAATTATTACTTGGCCTTCCATTATGTCTAATAGGCTTCTTAAAATAGTTTTTGATGCTATCTTTGAAACTTGATCTATATATATGTCTTAACTCATTCAAAGCCTTTTTGAACTTCTTATTCCTAACTCTTATAGTTGGTGATTTAGGCACACACAATGGATCTTTTGCTTGATTTATGCTTATATTAGTTAGTGACCTCCTCTTTTAAAGAGAAAAAGAAGCATAAGGTTAAATATAGTGATGAAGTCACTATAAATAAACCCACCAAGCATATTTGTTGAAATATAAAAGTGGGAGTTTGTCCCATATTGAAAAAAGAGAGGAAAGAAGACCAACATATAAGTCTAGTGAGCTACTCTACCTATCACCAATTGATTTTAGGATGGAACCTCACTTGGGCTTGTATGTGGTCTAGTTTTCCTTCTCACGTGGGTCCGTAGGCCCATTGTAAATTCTAACAATATTCCTTTAGTTCCTATTTCTTATATCGTTGCACTTTATCCTCCAACTACCCACCGATTAATTTATGGTAGAGAAAATAATATCTCTCATTCCTTCCATTATGTTCTTTTAGGAAGATGAGATGTCCTACCCCTGGTGGAATGTCAAGAAGATCAAGTCCATGTTAGACAAATTTAAGGTTGGCTTTGGGGTGGTCTAGTAAGTTGTCAACCATATCAATAGGTTAAGCCTACGAGATAATGATGTCAAATTTCTCCTCTTACTTTGAGAGGTATCTAGCTTGAGTAAAATTTTTAAACATATTTGTTTTCTCCATATAGACTTGAATATATCTTGGTTATACAATATTGTATAGGTTATATCATTTATCATAGGGTTTATGACAAGTTGCCCACGGTAATTGAAGAGAAGAATAAAATAAAGAGTGCTTTCTTTCACTTATGCTAGGATTATGAAATATTTAAGAAAAAAGGGAGATGATGGGGAAGGGATTTTATAATCATTGAGTGAGGTAGAGAAAGAGATTGTAAAGTTAAGGAGAATATGGACTTGAAGAAAGATAATGTAAGTTTGTAAGAAAACAACTTAAAGAACCAAAAGTTAAAATTTGAGGGTATTGAATTCAAATTTGATGTAATTAGGTGTTATTATAGGATCAAATTCTTTGAGAATTGGAACTGTGATAATCTCATCAACACCACTTTAGTAGCTTTTAATTTTGCAAGAAACTTCTCAAGAAGTATCCAAACATGTCCTTTGATGACTTATAAATCATTGATGCTCTAGCTTGAGCCTATGTAGATTGAAAATTTTGGTGAGTTTATGGAATGGATGAACCTAAAATAATAAGTCATATAAGCAATGACTCTCCAAGTGCGAATGAAACCTAAAATTTCCTTTTAACTTGTTTTCTGAACCAACTTTTCTTCATACTAGTCTGCAATGGTGTATTTATAAGGATAGTTTATACCTTTAATTCCCTTCAAAAATAATTTGAATGATTTGCTCTTTATCGCATTTCTTCTTTTTATATTGCTTACTTGTTTCTTTTCCTTTTAGGATAATGACAATTTTTCCCTCATACTATACTCAATTTCCTAATCAAATCCCTCAGCCGTTTTTTCAGTTAAGTCCTTTAATTGTAGTGATTTTCCTAACCAAATACTTTTTGTTAATGGAATTTCCTAATCTAATCCCTCAACTATTTTTTTAGTTAAGTCCTCAAATTGTAGTGATTTTCCTAATCAAGTATTTTTTGTTAATGGAAATATATAAGCAATATGTCACATCAATATAATGCTAATATAGCAATCATATATGAGAGATATCAGTATGCTACATTAGCAAATGTCACATATAATAATATATGCCCTCCACTTTCATATGCTACATTAGCAAATGTGTCACATATAGTAATATATGGCCCCCACTTTTATATGGATGTCATGTCGCCATAATGTGATGTGTCTTCTATATAAGTATCACGTCAAAATTTTATGTCAATATATTAACAGTACATTTGGCATTAACGTACAGATACTGTAATTTATACTAAATCTCATATGTTTCTATTAAAAATCCTTTTACTTTAGCTTGAAATACTTTGATTTGTAAAATATTAATAATAAGAGGATTTAATTGAAAAATCATCAAAATTGTTCTAGTTATGTATTCTTATCTGGTTATATGATTCCAAATATTAGAGGTGTCCTTAAAATAACTTTAATTATTGATCAATCATATAATAGAAAATTATTGCTAGATTGGTACGTGTAAATTATTTATTAACTTATCATAAACCTATAAGAAATTTTATTACCTTAATATTTGAACTTTGTAATCTTTTTAAATTTTGTTTATACCATCATTTCCTTTTAAACTTATTTATAATTGCATAAAATAGTTTTAACAATTCTTAGTCATTTAGAAACTTAACTTTTTATACTAGTGCATACTTTTTAGGATATTTGAAAACTAAGGAATGAGTAGCCTAGTATAATGAATGATTATAACAATTTCATATATCAAAATCATAAAGCAATGAAAATAATTATCAAAGAGAGTAGGAAAGCGAAAAAACATTTTTAGTGATTCAACTAAATAACCCTTAGTCTATGTCCACTTCTAAGTTCCACTTAAGAATTCATTATTATCTTCTTCACTAGGTGAAGAGATGCCTTATATGTATGCATGTTCCATTGGATAAAGAGGAAATTTACACGACTTCTTTTTCTATGAGTTAAAAGAAACATTTTACACGTCTTTTATGTCACGATTGAAATAGGATCCTAAATAATTCAAATGCTCTTTCAATTGATATCTCACTTACTTAAATATAATTCAAGAATTCTTTTCTTGATCATACAATTCAATAAGGATTTATATCATGCTCTCACACATATAAATGTAACAAAACGCTTTTATTTGCTTCTCAAGACTCCCTTTAATGCTAAAGATTCTCTCATAACTCCTATGTAGTCTATTTATACCCAAAATCACTAAAAGATGTTAAAAGCATAAACAAGGTTGTTACATCGACTAGTTTCTAGGCACAATATGTTATTTAACATTATACCTTTGACTAACCAATGTCATACCCCCTAATCAAACATTTAAACTCCCCTCCCCCATTTTATCTAAAATGCATCCTATGTTTGACTAACCAAATGAATAATGCATTCAACTAGTTAATAACACAACTGATATAAAATGTTCAATCATTGAATAGGCTTACATACAGTGCCAAACAATACCTATCATTATTCTTTAAAAATTCAAAACATAACTTATTTGATAAAAATTTGACTAAATGGTTTTCCTTAAATTAAACAAAATTCCTCTTGATTTTGAAAAAATATTTAATCAATAATCCCTATATGTAAAAGAAAATTCAATAATTTAACTTCTAAATATTAAAATGGCCAAAATAATGTTACAAGAAAGATTATGAGGATTGAATTATAAGTGAAGTGTTTAATTCTTCTCAACTTGACTTAATTCTCATTTTAATTTTCAACAAGCTGAGTTGAACTGTATATATGCTTGATATGATAATTTTATAAATAAATAAAATGAAACACAAAACAATACTAGAGAAATTGCACAGGCAAATGCATGTATCATTCCTCCAGTATAGCTTAAAGACAACCTTTTTATTACCTAACCCAATAATCCCTATATGTAAAAGAAAATTCAATAATTTAACTTCTAAATATTAAAATGACCAAAAAAATGTTACAAGAAAGATTATGAGGATTGAATTATAAGTGAAGTGTTTAATTCTTCTCAACTTTACTTAATTCTCATTTTAATTTTTAACAAGCTTACTTGAACTGTATATATGCTTGATATGATAATTTTATGAATAAATAAAATGAAACACAGAACAATACTAGAGAAATTGCACAGGCAAATGCATCTATCATTCCTCCAGTATAGCTTAAAGACCATCTTTTTATTACCTAAACCAATAAAGGAGCGACTAACTAAAGGAAAAATAACTAATTATTTATAAAGTAACAAATTACTAATGGTCAAGATTAAAAAAGTTAATGAATAAACTTGATTCAATAAGGTTTTTCTTAATGATCAATTTTAGATCTTTAAAATTTTAAGATTTCTTAAGTTACAATTATATTCTCTCTCAAGCAATACAGCCCCTATCCCTAAATTGAACTGGCCAAAATTTCTTTCTAATCAAAATAACTTAAGAATGCATTAATTTGCTTGCGAATTCTTATAACAGGTTTCACCTTAACCTAGGAAGATCAAATGGTTCTCTCTCGAGTAACCCTTCAACCCTCATTATTCTTATTGTGATCTAAACATATAAATCATCTCTCAATCTTAATATATAAATCCAAATATTGCATCTTTAACTTTCATTTCTTGGATTCAACTTAATATAAAAACATGAATAAACCTCAGAAAAATTATTAAATCCAATCATCAAATCAAAACATCAAATCGTAGGGTCCACCTGCTTAGATCTATATCCTAATTTGTTCGTGATAAAAAAGAAAAAACCACACAAAAATGATGAAAGAACAAAGGAAAAAAATCCTCATGGTTCATAAATCTTTTAAATTCTTGATGAATCTGATGGATTATTTCTTTTGCAAATGCTATATTTCTCTTAATATCCAACTACTCAAGTTAGTTCCTCAGTAATTCTTTTGCACCAAAATTGATTTGTCAAGAAGCTCTCTTGTGTTTTTCATTGCCTATCTTTTAAACTTAAAAAACCCTAATTTTTTTGCCTAATATGACTCAAAAACGAGACCATGTTGGGATTTGTGTTGTTTTACCTACCTTTCTAAATTTTTAGGTAAAAATCACCACTAACACGAGGATGAACATGAGTTTGTCTCACAACTGTGTTAGCAAACTTCTTAGAGAAATTAACAAAACCTACATATGCCTTATCCTAAAAATCCAAAACCTTACCAGTATGAATTTTTTTTCCCTATATCTTGTTGCAACACCATTTAAAAACTCATTTCAAAGATAATTGTAAATAGATTGAAGAAATACATAGAGCCTCTTATCAGTATTTCCCAAGGCACTTTTATTTAGGGAAGGAGCGTTAGGGATAACATCTTGATCATTCAAGAGTTGATGAGGGAATACATTTTTAAGAAGGCCATCAAAAGCTGCTACATTAAGGTTGATTTTTTTTAAAAAAAAAGGTTGATTTTTTAAAGCCTCTGATACAATTAAATAGGAATTGATCATTAATAGTCTTCAAGCTTTTGGATTCCTAGAAATTTTTGTGGAGTGGATAGAAGAATGCATTTCATCAGCAAAGTTCAGCTTACTACTCAATGGAAGTCCTACAAAATTCTTTAAGAACTTTAAAGTTATTAGGCAGGGGGACCCCCTTTCCCCCACCTATTCTCACTAGCCATTAAAATCTTCTCTAGAATGTTGGTAGCCCTCACTATTAAGAATATGAGGTTTAAATTTCATCACAAATGCGAAGTGTTGAATCTAAATCATTTAATGTTCGCAGATGATCTACTTTTGGTGTATGGAGTTGATGCATATTCTTTAAATATAATGATGAGGATCCTTAAGGAATTCAGTAAGATGTCGTATATTAATTTTCTAAAAAGTTATATGTATGTTTCTTCAGATACGAAAAATGTGGAAGAGTTAAGCAGACTGGAAAAAATCTAACTCCACACCCTCTATTTATATATTTGGGAATTTCAATTACCATGAACAAACCAAAATATATGGTCTGTCTGCTCCTAGTAGAAAAATACAAAACTAGGATAAATTCCTAAAAAATAAGTGGTTGTCTTTTGTTGGAAGATTGCAGCTGATGCCTAAAGTGTTGAGGAATGTTAGCATACACTGTAGTGCTCATTTAGTGCTACCTAAGAAGGTTACAAATGAGATTGAAAGGTATATTAATCAATTTTTATGGGCTGGGAAAATTGGAAGCTCAAGGGGGCCAAAGTGAAATAGGACGAATTATATCTTGCTAAGGAGGAGGGGGTTTAGGGATTCATCATTTATGTCTATACAGAAAGTACTGTTTATGTTGGACCCTGAACTTTTCTTGGAAGATTAGAACTATTAAATGAGAAATTTTGGGTGATTAGTCACGAGTAAAGAACAAATGAATGAAAGTTTTTGAACCAAGAAATAATAGACAAGAGTAAAGTGAGGACTAAGAAATGTTGATAGATTTATGATTTGCTATGGTGTTTTCGGTGGATAAAAGATTTTGAAATGGGAAGAATTAAGGTGAAAGTTAGAAGTGGAATGAAAGCAAGAATGAAGTACAAAAGGTGATCTTGGTATGGGTTGTGTTTAGGAAATTTTTTTGAAATAAAGAGTTGATCTGGAAAATGTTCACTAAGTGTGCTTCGGTCTGTTAGCCATAGCTTTTTCTTTAGTTATCCAAACGAGATGATTCTTAATTCGGATTAAACTAGAAACATATGGCTACATTCCTTATAAAGAAATCAAATTCAATTATGTCTCTAAGAATCTCAAAAGTTGTCATGAAGTTGAGAAATGGGTGCAGTACATTGGTGGAGGAATGTAAAATTCGTGTTCTGAATTTATGGAAAATTCTGGGTTAATCTAGGTTGATTTAGGCAAATGTGTCTTCTAGAAAGTTGTAGGACTTTCTTTTATCTTTTTAACGGTATATAGTATGAAATTTTTGGACATTTGAGTCAAAAGTTATGATCTTTATAAGTGTAAATGCTCTGGAGAATGCAAAAGTAAGACGAAGCAAAGTAAGACGAAGCAAAGTAAGACGATGCAAAGTAAGACGAATCAAAAGTAAGACGAAGCAAAAGTAAGACGATGCAGAAGTAAGACGATGTAAAAGTAAGACAAAGTAAAAGTAAGACAAAACAGAAGTAAGACGAAGCAAAAGTAAAAACAAAACAGAAGTAAGACGAAGCAAAGTAAGACAAAGCAAAAATAAGACAAAGCAAAGTAAGACGAAGCAAAAGTAAGACGAAGCAAAGTAAGACGATGCAAAGTAAGACGAAACAAATGTAAGATGACGCAGAATTAAGACGATGCAAAAGTAAGACGAAGCAGAAGTAAGATGATGCAAAAGTAAGACGAAGTAAAAGTAAGACGAAGTAAAGTAAGATATGCAAAGTAAGACAAAACAAAAGTAAGATGATGCAGAATTAAGACGATGCAAAAGTAAGACGAAGCAAAAGTAAGATGAAGCAGAAGTAAGATTATGCAAAAGTAAGACGAAGTAAAAGTAAGACGAAGCAAAATTAAGAGAAAGAAAAATTAAGACGAAGCAAAAGTAAGACAAAGGAGAAGTAAGACGAAGCAGAAGTAAGACGATGCAAAAGTAAGACGAAGCAAAAGTAAGGCGAAGCAAAAGTAAGAAGGAAGAAAACACAGAAGATAGAATTTATCTTCTAGGTCTCATGAAAGTTGTAGATCTTGAAGTCCTCTTTCGAACCATCTAAAGAACACCTTAATCAAAAATTTCTAGAGAAAGTTATGGTTGTTTCCCCGAAACAGGTTCAGTATAATTGAGGACAAAAGCAGATTGGATTCTTTTGGTCATAACTTCTTCTCTAGACGCTCAAATAACTTGATTCTTAAACAATTAGATTCGTAAGACATTGCTCTACATCTTTACCAAAAATAATAGCCATCGGAAATGAATTGAGAAAGATTGAGTGAAAAACGTGGGATAGGTATAGTGAGTGTACTCTTAAATATTATGAACTGGTGTTATCTCACTGAACATACTTTAGTATTTTGATGATTTATAGATCGGTAGAGCTCCAAATAAGATGATTTTTGACTTTTAGTAAACTAGAGACATAGAATTACAAATTATCTGAAGAAAGTGAATTTTAAGTCAGTCTCTAAGACTTTCAAATTTCAGATGGAAGTTGTGCACAGTATACAGTTTTGGACAAAAGCAGTCTAAAAATGTTTGAAGTATATCTTTTGAATCACTAAACCAAATTGAATGATTTTGGAGGCATTAGAAACTTAAGACAATGGGGAACATTTTTCTGGAAGAAAGTGTTATGTCATAATGTTAAAGGGTATTTTTGGCAAGAGACTTAAGTTTAAAAGAACATAAGCCTATAAGGAAGGATAAAACGAACTTTTTGGGCTCATTAAGGGCATAATTGGAAGAAGAAGTATTGTCTTGCTTATAAATAAAGGAGAAAACGTGAATGAAAAGATTCTAGAGAAACAAAATGTGTGGGTGAGAAGAGATAAGAGAGTGTTATGAAGAGAGAGAAATATGAAGAGAAGAAGAAAAGAAAGAAAGAAGAGAAACAAGCTAGGGTTTCAATTATGTTAGCCCTCAAGAGAGATTTTGAGGTTGTTCAAGAA
>JAOSBP010000003.1:22444962-22464918 GCA_027563825.1 Erythroxylum mucronatum
AATTTTCGAAACCCTCTTCCCATCCAAAGCTACCTCATTTTCCTTTTATACTTCCCTCTCATCACTTAAGCCCAAGTACCTTAAGCCCAATTGTCTTATTCCTTTCTTCTTTCCTTTTCATTTGGGCCCAAAGCCCAACTAACCTATCTAACACATTTAATTTCATCTAACATTACCTAACTCATTATTATCATATTTAATACATGTTATCTAACTCATTTAATTCATTAACCCATGTCATCTAATCTTCATTTAATGCTATCATACTTAATTTAGTTCATTAATGCTTTAGCTCCACTAGTTATGCTTAATAATTAAAGAAAAAAATTCTGGGGGTAACAATAAACTAGCTAAGAGAAAGGGACAACAATATTAAATTCTTCTTAAATTTTATCTTGATAGAAACAAAGTAGACCATAATTATGTTAGAAATAAGCAAATATGTGATATGAGGAAGGAGTAAATACCTTCAAGTTTACAAAGTATGTTACAATGTACCCTAATTCAAATTTAGTGAGTTGTTGATATTTTACATGATCAAATCAAAGTTATCTCAGGTTCATTGACCTTATGAAAATTCATCAAATGGTTAATATTCATATAACCCATGTATTAGATACCCCAATCCTAGATTTTAAGATATTACCTATAATTAGAGGAGAGGATGGAGATAATAAAGCTGAAGAGGAAAGTTGTGGTGTTAGGGTGGATTATTTTAATGGTGAACATATGGATGAAGAATTTAGTGAAGGAGTTGATCAAGACCTAGACGATGAAGATGATAAGGACCATGATTACGGGTTTATACAAGTTAATATTCCTAATGATCACTAACCATTTAAAATTGATTCAACTAATTATGGTAGTTTTATTAGTAATGATGAATACCCAAGTGAAGAAAAGCCCGGTGAACTATAGCAAAGACCAAGTACAAGTATTAGGCATAATTCAATGGATATGGTACCATATTGGAGATTGTGGATGAAGTTTGGAATAATAGAAAAATTAAAGATTTTATTGTGGATTCTGCAATATGAACATGGTAAAATCTTAGGTTGAAGAAGAGTGGAAGCTATTAAATTAGAGTTGAGTGTATTTAAGGATGCCTATGGGAGTTATATGTTGATTGTGATAAGAACAAATGGTGTTTCAAAGTGAATACATACAATCCTGATCATAGTTATTCCACTACCAACAAACCTAAAGTGGTTTTAGCTAAACCTTATGATACATATTAGGGAAAGAATTCTTAGGAAGCCTAATATCTTAATAGAAAAAATGGTTAAAGGTTGTGGAGCAAAACTTAATATATTTGTTAAATCAAATATGTGTAATGCACTAAAAAGGAGATTAAGAAAAAGAGAGGGCAAGAAATTTTGTGAATGAATGGACCAAGCCATAAGGATATGTATATAAGTTGACGATTTGTAATCTTAGTTTAAGAGTGGAGTTACAACTAGCAAGGAATAAAGATACGTCTCTATTCAAGGTAGATAAAATTACATTTATGCATATAATCAAACAACTATTGTAAGCTTATACATTTTATTCACACTTCTTTATCTCTTTTTATAGTTCAAAAGATTATACATTTTCCTTGATGCCATAAAAAGAGAATGGAGGCATTTAATTCTAAGTTTTAGTATTAATGGTCACTTTGTGAAGATAGAATTCCAAGGTTAGTTATTAAGTGCAATTAGGAAGGATGGTGATGGAGGGATGTATCCATTGGCTTGGGTTATTGTGGAGGTAGAGAACAATGATTTATAGACATGGTTTATTAATCTTTTGGCTTGCTACTTAGAATTATATAGCGATGAAGGATTATCTTATTCTTCATATATTTCTAATTAATTAAAATATAGTTTCTCTTACACTAACTAATTTTGTATTATTTTAAAAGTTGTAACAGAGACACTGCCAAATGTCATTCATCGAATATGTGTTAGAAACATACCATAATTGTCATGAGAACTAGAAGGGAAAGGGTTTGCTAGAGTAATTTTGGGATTATGCATAGTCATCATATATAGAAGATTTAAGCGACCAATTAAAAAGATTGGATAAATACAACTTGGATGTGCTTCAATATTGTTTGAATATCCTAAGAAGAGGTGGACAAGATGCTACTAGTATTTTGAATAAATACCTAATTTTTGATAATAATATGAGCAAAACCAACAAGCAAGAGATAAACAAATTATTAGCATGCTTAAAAAATTAAAATAATGATAATGAAGAGGCATGTAGATATGAAAATAATTTGTATATGCTTGGAAATCAAATGTTCCACTGACCATTATGAAGAAATTGGAGAAGAACAAGAAAGATACAATGTAATGGAGAATAGTATAAAATGGAGATAAGGCATATAAAGTGTCAAAGGGTGATGACAAACATACTGTAAGGATTAGTAAACACCAATATTGTAATTGTAGGGTATAGGATCTATATGAATACCCTTGTAAACATGTTATAAGTGCTACTCACCATTCCAATCAAAAGGTGGAGGCATTTATAAATGATTGCTACAAGAAGGCCTAATTCATAGTATTGTATGACCATATATTGCAACCTATTAAAAGTGTAAATTTTTAGCCTACTATTGTTGTAGAGTTGATACATCACTACCAAAACCAAAAGTGAGACTAGACTAACGTAATGGGATGTTCAACAAGATCATAAAGCATGATAACAAGAGTGGTTGGTTTCTTAGGGGATCACATATTTGTAACTAAAAAGACATTGTTGAAAAGTTTGGATTGTGGAAGTTGAGATACAAAGATGATGGAAAAATGGTATGGATCTGGAGGCATATGATCACTAGAGCAAATAAATTCTAAAAATGCTCCTTTGACATTTTTTGTGAAACCATTAAGGGTCATTATCTATATTTTCCTATATTAGGATGAATCGGAAAAAGGATTATCATCCCTTTTTATGTGTTATCATAAGTTCTTGTCTTATGAAGCAGTAACTTATTTGTAGTAATTTGAAATAAGTAAAAGCACTCCAATTCATGCTCAAACCATATTAGTGCTTAGGTATAGTTAATTAAGATAAACGAAATTGATTCACATAGACATACTACACATCAAGATCCTGAATGTACTAATTGTAAATGGAAAAGGCTAAATCATTGTAAACTTTTTCTTTAACCTTTGGTTTAAATCAACGTCTGAGCAAAGACCCATCATTTCACAACATTCATTACTATTATATATTCAAATGAATTTTAATACCATAATTATTGAAAGTTGAAAGAAGTATGAAAAAGGTTAGCTAAGATATTTTCATATATACTAATCATAAGTTGTTATTGAAAAAAGTTGATAACCACAAACAAAGTCAAGATTTCCTGTTATCTAAAGTATTTTTAGTAAAGAAAAGGAAAACATTACCTTGCATAAAACATTATTAGAATTCATTATTAGTTTAGGGGTTGTTTAATTCCCTTGTTTTTGGTTTTTTGTTGATGTATTCGTAAAAAATGAAACAAACCCTGAAAACGTGTTTGGTTGAAATTGTTTTCATTTTTTAAAAAATAAGAAAACGGAACAGTTTTATGAAAATGTAAAAAAGGATATTTTGTGTATTTTAAAAAAGGTATTTTCTTTCACAAAAACAAATCAAGATTTGTTTCTCCGTGCCGATTTCATTGTCTTCTTCATCTTTAACATTTGTATGCTGTGATTTCTCCTAGTATACTCGTTTCTTGTTTGTGTTCGTATCATTTCCTGTTTGTTTTTGTATCTATTTCTTGTGTTTGTTTTTATATCTGTTGCTTGATTTGCTTTTGATTTATTGTTGATATTTTCGTTAAAAGGTCTTTAAAAATACAAATCAACGGAAAAACTATCACCTTCACACCTTCCAAAAACAAGTCTCGCAGAAGTGAAAGAAAACAAAGTTGATGAATTAAAGTATTTAGTTTCAATTATGCTACAATAATATGTAAATACTTTAATTCATCAACTTCTGTTATTTTGCAAGCTCTCAACCTCTTTTCCTCATCTCTGCCACCTCTTCACCACCACTCATTAGCCTTTTCACCACTTTCTCAACCTTATCTCTTCCCAATGTTGGTGGTGGTCATCGTTCCATGACATCCAATGTATACTACCTACCTTTACACCAGTCTTCAACACGAACAACATCCATGGTTGAGTAATATGTACATTTTCAAGAATTGATTTCATTATTTGAAGAACAAAAAAGGGGTGTACCAATTTTATCGGGGAAGATGAAGGAGATGAGAGATGCGCCCTAGTGGGTGAACTTGGCAGTGATGTTCTCATTCTTAATCTCAAAGAAGCCATGTTTTTCGGCTCCTGCATTGCCATGGACAAGTTTAAGGGCTAGTACAATGCAAAAATAGAAGATCAAAGAGAACTTATCTATTTTCGTTTGTTTTTTAATGAATTTGATAAGATTCAATGCTCACTTGCTCTGAGTGTGAGATTAGAATAATGTAATTTTCTAATCTTTTGTTGGTTAGAATAATATAATTTTCTAAGGTATAGAATTTATTATATACAATTAATGTCTAAATTTTTAATTATATTTAACTTGTATATATTTTAATTTTAGCTATAATGATAGTTAATTAATTTAAAAACATAATGTATTAATTTAAAAACATAACATAATGTCACCATAGTGTTTTTCTCATCTCGATAGCATTAAAAGCTTAGAAGAAAGACATCCTACCATAGAACAATTGGGAACCTGTGTTTTTAGTTTCACTCATCTTTTGCTCAGAGCTGGAACTTCTTAAACTTGCTGGTCCACTATCAATGTTCAAAGGAAGCTTCATCTTGGCCACATTCTCTTTTTGTTCAATGCTCACAGTTGTAAAAGGCTTTGCAATTTTCTCACTTGATGCCCCAACAGATGCATCGGACTAATCATCTCCAACAATCATGTCCTTTTGATTCTTCTTTTGTAATCGTAAAGGATAGTAATGCGGATATTGATGATCTTTTCTTATCAACTAATATCCATGTATATCATTTTGTATTTTTTAACTTAGCTAATGTATGAGATAATGATAGATATTGTAGGATAGATATTATAAGAGATACCGATTGTGTAATCTATCTATATGTACAACTTTTATATCATGAAATGACACGAATTTTTGCTCCCTCAAAGATTATTATGGTGTCAGAGCCTTCACGCACTATTAGAAACAAGAGCTGAGGCTATAGGAAATGGTAGGACTTTAGTAACAACACTTTGAAATGGTGAAGAAGACACCATCTCCGTATGACCTGATTTCAAATGATAACCCAGGAAATGTAATCACCTAGGTGCAATTGTGGGGTGAAAATTATGAGGAATGGGCCAAAGCTGTTCGCACCTCTTTACATGCACGACGAAAATGGGTCTTTGTAGATGACACCTTACAAAGACCGAATGAAGGTACCGCTAAGCTGGAGGAATGATGGTCTGTGCAATCGATGTTGGTGTCCTGGATCTTGAATACAATTGAACCAATTTTGCGATTTACTATCTCTTACATGGAGAATGCAAAGAAGTTATAGGAAGACATTAAGGAGCGATTTTAAGTTATGAATGGACCCCGAATTCAACAATTAAAATCAAAGCTTTTAGAATGCAAGCAAGGGGGCTGACTATGGTGCACTATTATGGAAAACTCAAAGCTTTACAGGATGAGTTAGCAAACTATCAACAGATACCAATTTGCATATGTAAGGAGTGCAAGTGTGACATTACAGATCAATTAAAGAAGCGCAGAGAGAAAGAGAAGGTGCGCCAATTTTTGATAGGTCTTGATGATTCATTATATGAAACGATGTACTCAAATTTGCTTGCTACTGATCCACTGCCTTCTTTGAATCGGGTGTATGCCACTTTGATATAAAAAGAATGAATGAAGATGATTACTAGAAACAAAAAAGAACGAGGGAAGTTGTGGGTCTCGCAGTTTACGCTGGTGGAAGACCTAAATGACACAGTGATATGCGGGACAAAACAGTTATATGTTCCAACTGAAATCGACCAGGGCATGATGCCATGACCTGTTTTCGGTTAGTCGAGTACCCAGAATGGTGGGGAGATAGGCCACGAAATGAGGAAAAAATGAGCTCTCAGTGAAGAGGAAAACAACAAGGATGAGGAAACAACTGCCACTGCAGCTCAGATTTCCATTGAAAGAGCCACTACATTAGTGATAGAAGCGAATAGAGCAGGACTGTTAAATTTGAGCAATGATTAGTGGCAAACATTAGTGGAACTTCTTAACAATCACAAACGAAACACCAATGAAAGAATGTCAGGTAAAGAAACAGCATGGATAATTGACACAGGAGCTTCCAACCACATAACTGGAAACTTGAACATTCTGCATGACTTGAAAAACTTTCAAAGATGTCCTGTAAGGTTACCAAATAGACAGCAAGCCACGACTACAAAAGAAGGCACAATGACTCTCCAAAGAGGCCTACAACTCAACAATGTGTTATACATAACTAAATTGAATTGCAGCTTGATCTTTTATCCCAGTTGACGGATGAGATGAATTGTTTCATTCAGTTCACTAACTCTTTATATATTATGCAGGACCGCACTTTGAAGATGCTAATTGGTGTGGGTGAATGACGTAATGGGCTTTATTATTTCAAAGGGATCCGCTATGCGAAGGCTTTCAAAGTTAATGGAATACCATTTTTCAACCTATGGCACAAGTGCTTAGGGCATCCCTCTTTAAAGACCAAACAGTTGATTTTCCATATTAGTAACAATAGTGAGTTTGAAAATAAAGCATGTGATGTGTGTCTAAGGGTAAAGCAAATCCTTTGAGCAATTATAAAGCTACTAGTGCATTGAATTAGTTCATTTTGATTTATGGGGACCTTACTATACTCCATCTTCTTGTGGTGCTTATTATTTTTTAATAATATTAGATGATTTTTCTCATGCTCTCTGGATCTATTTGTTGGTTAACAAAAAGGAAGTTTCACATGTTTTGTTAAATTTCATTGTCTTGGTAGAATGATAAAATGAGAAACAAGTTAAGACAATTCGAAGTGATAAATGAACAGAATTTATTTTCTTGACAAACCAATTTCTTGAACATGGCATTATATTTTAGACATCTTGCATAGGAACATCTCAATAGAATGGCCGAGTTGAACGAAAACATCAACGTATATTTAACGTAGTGTGAGCTCGAAGGTTCCAAGGTAACCTTCCTTTTTCTTTTTGGGTGAATGCATTCTAACTGCTAGATATCTGATCAACAAAACACCTACACCCATATTGAATGGAAAGCCTCCTTATGAAATGCTTCATGGAGCACCACCTTCATATGAGCACCTCAAAGTATTCGGTTGTTTGTGTTATGCATATAATCAAGGGAAAAAGGGCGATAAGTTTGCTAGTCGTAGTCAAAAGTGTATCTTTATGGGGTATCCTCTTGGGAAGAAGGGATGGAAGTTGTTTAATTTGGAAACTCACACCTACTTTATGTCCAGAGATGTTCATTTTTGTAAAACTGAGTTTCCTTTTGCTTGCACTACCATGTCGTGTGATAGTGCAACTTCCTCAACGCTACCACAAGTTGAAACTTCTATTAATACTGACAATGTTCTCGATGAGCATCCTAACAACTTTAAACCCTCATGTGAGGCTATGATTAGTGACGTAGGGGGGCATCGACATGCCAAATATACTAGCAACTACCAATCCACTGCTACTACTATGCCAGCCTTAAAGGCCTGTGACACTGATGTCATGAACTCTGCCAGTCCAGAACGGCTTGGATGAGGTTAGTGCACCAAACTCCCTTATGTGAAGCTTCGCGACTATGTGACAAACACTGTCTAAGCCATTAGCCCATCTACTCGTTCATCCTCTCCATGACATCCTTCAAGCATGGCTTATCCTAGAACACATTATGTGAGTTGTGTGATAATTTCTCTTTGAAGCATCGTAGGTTCCTTGCTGCTGTGACTATTGAACAAGAGCCTTCCACATTTTTGGAAGCAGTAAAAGATGCTAGATTGCAGTCTGCTATGAAAAATGAGATTTATGCTCTTGAAGAAAACCTTTTGCCACCGGATAAAAATGCCTTGGGATGTAAGTGGGTCTATAAGATCAAATATCATTCTGATGGTAGCATAGAACGATTTATGGTTCTCCTTGTCATCCTTGGAAATCATCAAGTTGAAGGTATTGATTACACGAACATATTTGCTCCCGTTGCAAAGATGGTTACGGTTCACATTGTCCTTGCTGTTGCTGCCACCAAAGGTTGGGAACTTCACCAAATGGATGCCCATAATGCCTTTCTTCATGATGACTTACACGAAGAGGTTTTCATGAAATTATCTTCTGATTTTCGCAGCTCCCATCCAGGCATGGTGTGTAAACTTCGCAAGTCCTTATATGGCTTAAAGCAAGCCCCACGTTGCTGGTTCGCCAAGCTTTCGTCTACCCTTAAGGGTTATAGGTTCCAGTAGTCCTACTCAGATTATTCATTATTCACATTGATTGCTAATGGGATACAACTCGTGGTTTTAGTCTATATTGATGATCTTATTGTATGTGGGAATAACTAAGTTGATGTTCAAAAGTTCAAAACCTATTTGAGTTAGTGTTTCCATATGAAAGACTTGGGCAAACTGAAGTATTTCTTAGGTGTGGAGGTGACCAGATCACCTGCCGGCATTTTTCTTTGTCAAAGGAAGTATGCCTTAGATATTATTAGTGAAACTGGTCCTCTTAGGGCCAAACCTATGGCCATCCCACTAGAACAAAATCATCAACTTAGCCTTACTAAAGGACAATACCTTGATCATCCCGATCGATATAGACAGCTTAGGACAATACCTCAATCATCCCGATCGATATAGACAACTTATGGGTCGCCTCGTTTATCTTTGTTTTACACACCTTAAGTTGGCCTATTGTGTTCACGTCCTCTCTTAATTCATGCAGCATCCACGGGTTGAGCATTAGGCAGCTACTTTCCGGGTAGTTCGTTACCTTAAAGGTAACTCCAGACAAGGTATTCTCCGCGATAGCACTTGTGTTACACAACTGCATGGATGGTGCAATGCTGACTGAGCCACCTGTCCCCTTACTCATTGGTCTCTTATTAGGTGGATTATTCTCTTAGCTCACTCTCCTATTTCATGGAAGACTAAGAAGTAGCATACAGTATCTCGCTCATCTGCTAAAGTTGAGTATTGTTCCATGGCCACAACCACTTGTGAACTTAAATGAGGTATTCTTTCCAATCTCGACATCTCACACTCTAAGCCCATGTGTCTCTATTGCGATAGCCAAGCTGCTTTGCACATTGCCAAGAACCAGGTCTTCCATGAACGTACAAAGCATATTGAAGTAGACTGTCATTTTATTTGCAATGAAATTCTTCATGGGCACCTCCAACCTTCCTACATTCCTTCTCGTGCACAGCTTGCCGACATCTTTACTAAGTCTTTAGGTCGTGCACAATTTCACTCCCTACTAGGCAAGTTGGGCATTCGGAATGCCCACGCTCCAACTTGAGGGGGGGGGGGGGTAATGTGGATATTGTTGATCTTATCTTATCAACTAATATCCATGTATATCACTTCGTATTTTTGACTTAGCTAGCGTAGGAGATAACGATAGACATTGTAGGAGATAACGATAGTATAATTTGTTCATATGTGCAACTTTTATCTCATGAAATGACACGAAATTTTGCTCCCTAAAAAATTATTAGATAGAATAGAGAATTTAGAACTTGGGTCATGAGTATATACTATAAAACATTTTGAGGTTGCTTTGAACGGTCATGTGCTAGAGCGAGTTTGGCCAAAACTTTGAAGTAAGACGGTGTGTGTATAGTGACTTGGGAAGAATTAATATAAGTAGTTTCATTAAAAATATATATATAGGAACGAGTGCAGAAATTGATAATAAAGAAAAAGAGAAGATAAAAGGAAATATGAAAAAGGAGGTGTGAAGAGAGAGCACTGAATTCCGATACAAATCTATCGCAATTACGTTCTCTGCCTTTATTTTGTGCCAATAACAATAGTAATAATTTTACAACATTAATTCCAATATAGTCTTGGGATTTCCAAGTTTTAGAGCCTGAAATGGGAGAGTGCAGGAGTCCCATCCAGTCCTCTGGAGTTGTAATAGGTGACGAAGTCCAGGACTGTAGTTTCTCGGTACAGAGGAGGTCTGGAATCTGACAGTAACTCCTTTATTGGGCCATAGAGTCTGTTGAATGGTTGAAAATGTGTGGTGAAAAAGCAGGCAACTGATATTCTTGGTCCCGTTTTGTTCGCCAGCACTCTGTGCTTGGAACTCTTGAATTTGTCATTAGATATAAGCTGTTCCAAATTATATCAGCGATGAAAACATTTTAGAACATAACTCTATCTTACAACCAAAACTCACTCTTATTTTAGCATTTCAGTTCAGTTGCCCTGCTGAAAATCCTTGTTGCTAACAAACACGTAGACAATATAAATAAAACGATGTGTTATTGATGTATTTTACCTGAAGCAGGTCACCAAGATTAACTACCAGAGCTCCTGTTAAGGGAGGAACATCCACCCATTTTTCTTGGTAATGGACTTGTAGGCCACCAATGTGATCCTGTAGGAGGATAGTGAAGAAATCAGGATCAGAATGTGGTGTTATTCCCAGTGTTCTGTCAGGCTCAGGGCATGCTGGAAAGTAATGACATACGAGGGAGTGACCTTTAGCACATTCCATTTCAATCAGATGATCTGATCTGAGCCCCAAAGCTTCTGCAAGCAGCTCTAGAATGGTAAGTCCCAACCTCTTTACTTGTGCTGAATATTCACTTATGATTTCCCTGTAGCAAGTAAACTATCAGAGACTGTAGCAAAAAGGTACGGCAGTTGGAGCAATTTTCTGTTCTATAATATGAGATTATGGCTTTGTCAATCAATAAACTGATGGTCTTCATTGGCACATGGGGTTGGTTGGCAAGCTAAATATCATTTTCAAGCCCAGCAAACAGATTGATCGAGTTAATACAAGAATCATTAGTATAGTTCTGTTCACAATAATACTCTAGTGCCCATTGAACTCGTAACCTCTTCCAAATCAACTATCTTGCAATTATAGATAGTTATAACTACAAACTGCAAATCATTTTAGCCATCTACTCACAACTCAAAAATGTATATTTTTTATTGAAAACTGCAGACAAATTTCATTAAGTTTTGAACCTGAATTATTAGAATGAAAGAGAGTAACCTGCAAACTGGAGGCAGTTCTTGAGGATCAGGAGCATAAGGAGACATGACACAGAACAAAGTGTCCCTCCAATTAGCAGCTTTTCTCTGATAAAGGTCAAAGTTGCTGTTAAACTTCACTTTCTTCGTGTTGTCACGCGAATAATACTCCACTTTCACCTCTTTTGGCTGTTCATGAAATCTACGAACCCCTTCAATCATCTCAGTCAAAACATCATTTGATATCCCATGGTTCACCAGTTGGAAGAAACCCCACGTCTCTGAAGCCTGTCGAATTTCTTCTACAATCTTTTTACGTTGATCAAGACTATGTTGATGCAGTTTCTTGAGGTCTATAACTGGAACGTGTAGACCGCTCAGATCAGAAGAGCGTGATCTTTCATCAGAAGACGGAATGTCTGTGACAAAGATGGGTGGAATTTTTTGGATCCCAGCATCAGCCAACCCTTTAACTCCCGCCCTTGATTCATCGAAAGCCCTCAGTTCTGTTTCTCTGTCATAGTTTAGTTGATCGTTTTGTGCTGGATGCAGAGGTGTATTCAACATTTTCTTTTCTGGAAAACCAACTCGTACAGAGGAACAGGATAAGAATGTGTAGAATAAGCCTCCAACAGTTTCAACATTATATGTGAAGTAACGTGCGAAACTATACCAACTATATGATGGGACGTCCACGTGGGGAAGACTAAGCCAAGCCGTGAACAGATTAGGCTGAGTGGCTCAACGATGTCTTTTTTTTTTTTAAAATCGAAAGGGAAAAGCAGCAAATAATTACACAACTAGTTGAGGGAGACTTATCCTGCTATATCCTCAAAGAGGATTGGTATACACCCTGATGGTGCGTGTACAAAAATGGTAGCCCCTGCCCTAAAGTTGACAGTAAAATTGACGAGTCAGTCGGCACACCGGTTGCTTTTGCGGTAGATATGGCGAGGCAGGATGACCCAGTTGCAAAATAGCAGCTCGTTGATGCTCATCACCAAAGGATTTAACGATGTTGCCCGTTGAGTAGGGTCAGAAATCATGCTTAGAACCTCCTGAGAATCTAGCTTAAGTTTCACCTTTCGAAAGCCAAGGTCTCATGCCAGAGTTAAGCCTGAGAAGACGCCCCAGAGTTCTGCAGAAACCGAAGAACATCATCCTAGATTCTGTACAAATCCGCCCATCCAGGTGCCGGAGCCACCTCTGAGAAGGCCCCCCGCGGAAGCCAAAGAGGATGATCTTTTAGATGCCCCATTAGTGTTCAGTTTTACCCAACTCGGGGGAGATTTCCTCCAGCCAATCAAGTGCTCCTGACGGGGTCGCCGGCCAAGACCGGCTCGGTTCTACCAAAATACAGCCGTGTGGATGCGGTGGGCTTACTCCCAAACAGTGTGTGCCGGAGAATACGGCCACGAGAACTGGGCATCAAATAAAGCCAAATTCTTCCAAGACCAGAGGAACCAGCAAGTTGTGCCGAAAAGTAGGGCTAGTCTAAACCCGAAACCATTGTGCGCTGTTTATGTAGTGTTAGCAGTCATCAGACTGCACAGTAATTGTACTCTAGGAATACCTTTTGTTCTTTCGAGTTTAGAATTGTTCGAATTAGACTTGTCAAGATAATAAAATAATAAAGAAGTGTGAATAATTAATAATTTTTGAATTTTAAATTCCTTTTAAAAATTTTACTGATGAATTACACAACTAGTATATGGACCATAACAGCACATTCATGAAAAGGAGAGTAAGGAAGAGAATGTAAACTCGATCTTTATAGTAGCTTATATTCACTTATCAATACTTACGATTTTTACTAATTTCTTCTTTTAAGACGAAGTACAATGTCTTTCTTTCTAAAGAGGAACTTATCATTGGCGAGTGCGTATTATAATGCTACCAAAGTTTTCTACATTACAAATCTCTCACTCATAAATGTACTGCCATCGATAAGAAATGGCATGAGAAGTAGGGTGTTGATCTCACGAAGACAACTTATCAAAGACATGTCTTTAGGCTATGTATGCTATTGTATGCAACTTGTCAAAGACACGACCTAGGGTAAAGGCGTGTAACATGGTACGAGGCATGGGTGTGTGGCAAGCTGTGTTCAATAATACAATCTGAAATATACATGATTTTGAGTTTTCCCTTGGCCCTTTTCTTGATTTTTTTTCATCTCTATTCTGTTTTAAGTTCCTCGTTAAGCTTATAGTTTCCTTTCTTTGTATTCCTAACTACAAAAATATTACAATAAAAACAAAAAATAGACCAAACACAAACAAATAAATAAAACGTAAATTGATTCACAACTCTAACAAAAGTAGTCCAAATTAAATAACAAATAACAACCTAAATTTTTGTTCCTTATTGCTTAAAATAAAATTTAATGAACTTAAAACAAAATTAAATAATGGTTGATTGCCTTCTAACAAGTACTTCTTTACGAGGCTTTCAGTTGAACTTTATTCTCAAACTTGGTTAGTTGTTAGAGTAATGTGGTTGCTCCCTTCGTCATCCTTATAAAAATGCCTTAAAAAGGATCATCATCTATTTTTTTGGTCATATTCTTTGTTGTTGCCTTTGTCCTTACTCACTATGTCCATTTAACTTCTACATTGATGATTCCTTGAAAAATATTGGAACAATTATTTTATCCCCAATATTTCATAAGGAGCATCTCACCATTATAGAATACAAGTTCTTCTTTTCTAACTCTAAGTCTTAATTCACCTTTCTTAATATGAATTATTGCACCCAATATAGCTAGGAATTAAAGATCTACCTAAGATTAGTGATCTTCCTTATTAATATCCAAAATATAAAAATTTGCTAGGAATAGGAATCTAGCAATTCAAATCACTACATTTCCCTTAACACATCTAGGACTTTTTATAGAATTATCAGTAAGATACATCACTCCCCTAGTGGATTTCGATTAACTCAATCTCAATCTTTTTAATATAACATAGGGAATTAAATTAATGCTTGCTCTTGTATCCTTTAATGCCTTATTAATATAAATACCACTAATTGTGCAAGAGATATTAAAACTTTCTGAGTCGCTAGTCTTTGGTAGTATGATATATGGGAGGACTTCTATGGTGCCTTTAATGGGTTTTGACTCAACACATTCTTCCTTATGGTCCTCCTCTTTTGGATCTTCTTCTTTAAGGTCTTCTTTTCCTCCTGAGTACTAGTTTTTTTCTTCTTAATCACCTAAAACAATCTAGTAGGGTAAGAGACTCTTGGTTTATGCTCCTTTAATGGTCCCTTTACCTTGATCTTTTCTTCTTTCTTTTTATTGGTCAACTTTTTACCCTTTAAAACAACTTCCTTTATATGCTCTTTAGGGTTAAGTACGATGTCATTATTTAAGGTGCCTTATAGTCTCTCTGTAATTGCTTTAGTTAGATGACCTATATGAATTTAGAGATTCCTTCTTAAAACTTCATGATTCTAAATTAGAGAAATAGTTTCTTATATGAAGTCCTCTTATCATATCTTTTAAGCTCTACTGCTTCTCTTTCCATACAAGCTATAGAAAACCTAGTAAGGGTTATCTTAAAGCTTACTGATTGCTCTTGGAAATATTTGGATGAGTTCTCAACCTGAGTTATAAGTTTTATTATAACGATTATTTTGCCTTTAAAAGTTTCCTATAAAATCAGTTTTCTCTACAAATTCCACAATAGGATTTTTAGGTTAACATTCCATTCTTTAATTTCCTCCCTTATATAATTCATAACTTATAATTTGAATTGTTCTTGATGAAGAGATCAAAATTTCTAATTTTCTTACTTTTATCTTTATAAGAGTTATTAGTGTAGTCATTAAATATATATTATGGATCCTGGCAGGTCTGTTCACTCTTACTCTTCCATACTAACAACCATAGTTTATGACCATATCCTCTATCAATTCCAAAGTAACCTCAAAGTCTTGGTTTTAATGTTTCACCTATTACAACATCTATCATACACCTTGTAAAGTTTATTAGACCATTATAAGATGTTTAAAAGGCTATAATATAGATAGTTCCTTAGTAAATTCTTCTATCTCTCTCATGTCTTGTACAAGGTATCATTATTGAACTGCTGAAAAGAAGAGATATCATTCCTTAATTTTATTGTTTTAGATGATGGAAAGTATTTGTCAAAGAACTTCTCTATAAACCTCTCCTAAGTATTAATTGATCCAAACAGTAACGCTTTCAGCTATTGCTTTACATTATTCCTCAATGTGAATGGAAATTGCCTGAACCTAATAACCTATTTAGTCGACCTATCGATCTTAAATATATATCATATCTTTAAGAATTCAATATATGTGCATTAGGATCTTTATTAGGTAATCTATCAAATTGTACATTTTGTTGAAGCATTTGAATTACATTGGTTTAATCTCAAAATAATGAGCATTTTTCTTTGGCTTTACAATATTCGATTATATTCTCATGAGAGATGTTTGGGCACACTTCATAATTCTCCTTTCTTATTTATCCATTACAATTGTAATTTTCGTGTATCTCTAAGTTCTCGTTTGGTCTATTCCCTTCGATTTTGACATAAAGTTCTCTTAAGTTCAGGATATTTTTTAAGAAATACATATTATTAGTTTTTTTTCATACACGACAATCACTTCTAATAGTAAAATAAAAAGGAATAATACAAGATATTAAAAAAATTTAAACAAAAAATGTCAAACAAATACAAAATAAGAAAAATATGCAAGACTAGAGAAATAATTAATACTTTTCCTAAAACCAATTGCTTTCTTAACAACACCACCAAAAAATTAACGAGTACATTAAATATATACATTAATGTTATCAAAGTTTTCCCTATCAAAAATATATCATTAACTAACTAGGAATGTGTACCTATGAATGGTAAGTAATATAATGGTAAGTAGGATATCGATCCTATGAAAAAGTGGTATGGATAGAAAAGCCTAATATTATTAACTAGTCTAAATGTAATAAATAAAAAAACATTTTTAATGGAATTTTATAATAATAAATATAAAATAAACCTAAACCTAAACCTAAACCTAAACCTAAAAATTGATCTCGACAACGGCCAAGGGAATAAATGATTAGACAATTAATCAAAAGAGAATGAAATCAAATAACTATACTTAGAAGAGTACTTCCCTTGTTAGCACTTATGACCTGATAGATCTCTCTTAAGAACCCTATTCAATCCCCTCTATCTAAGACACGATCCAGTTATAAGTATGCTCTCTTGAGTTAACCATAGGTGAATTAAAATTAGAAATAGACGTCAGTATGAATAGATCAATATTAAGACTAACAAAAATGGCTAAAAAATCATAATTCATACATTAAATTAAATCAATCTATACAAATATAACTACTAATTCGTTTATAGATGTGTGTGTGTATAGGATCCCTTTAGAGTATTGGGACTGAGCATGGGTAACATCAAATGCATTAATATTCCTTTGTAGATGTGAGTGTATAGGATCCCTTTAAAGTATTGGACTACAAATGGTCTAAGTTACATAGCCAGCTTCATTGGTAAGCCACTATATTTAGATTAAGCAACCGTTGAAATCAAATGTATTAACTTTGCTATAAATTGTAAGTCAATTGATGCTATAAATGATCTACTAGCTAAAATTCCTATTTTGTGATTGAATGATAACTTTGAGCTTATAGAAGACGTAGTGAAAGTTAAATATACTCGGAAGCCTAAATCAATGAAACCAAGGAAGATATGAAGGCACATTGGTAGAATTTTCAAAACTGGTGAGTTATAAGAGCTGATGGGACACAATTAGGTGAATGAAACAAGAAATTCCACTATTGAGGATCCCAATCTTGGTTCAAAAAGTGGAGACTCAAACTTGGAAGTGCCCCTGCAAAGAGAAGTTCAAGGTATGATTAACACTGAAGTTCCAGTTGAAATGGAAAGAAGTTTATAGTCACTCTACACGCACTCAAAAAACCAATCCAAGCGATCCCATGTGTGAGACTTTAAGGAAGCAGAAAATAAATAATGGATCAGAAAATAAATAGTGATGAATTCATAAGTTGTAATAATACTAATGAAAGCCTTTTTATGTCTGAATAATTGGAAAAGTTTAGAATTTTAAATAGGAGAAAATCCAAAAGGAAGAAGAAAGCCTCTTCTTCCATGTTGGGAATATGACCATAATTGGTTGAAACATTAGGAGAATTAGCTCCCTAACTAAGCAATTTGCTTGGGAATTTCAACTTTGAGAATAAGGCTTATCTTTTTGGAATTTTGGCAAGGATCAAGAAGAAGAATCACAATATTCTTGTAACCTTCCAAAGAATTAGAGACTGTTAACTAATTATGCTTGTCACCATATTGGGAGAATTTTGGTGTTTTATGATGAAGACAAGGTTGAAATACTAAGCTCCTTGATCACTAACTAAGTGAATCATATAAAAGTTAAGTTTAAGTAAGAAACTTGCACTGGGAATATGTCATTATTTTATGGCCATAATTATGATTTCTAAAGTGTTTCTCTCTGGAACAAGCTTTGAGAGCTATTCCCATCCATCAAAGCCCTCTGACTTACCTTTGGTGACTTCAACTCTATGCTACATCCTAATAAAGTTGGAAGTAATATTTGTTTAAAGAATTATTATAAGGACTAGAGGCTCTACATTTGTGATATACAAGTATCTGATCTTCCTTTTATAGGTAATTTCTATACCCAGAGTAATAAACAAAAGGAATGTTGGAATTTAAGGAAGAAGCTAGACAGAAGCATGGCAAATTTGGAGTGGTTTCAAGCCTTTCCTCTTTACAAAACACTCTTCCCTAACCCATTGTGCTCAGATCATTCTGTAACCATTATGTATCTTTCCTGTGTTAGTAAGCCATCCAAGATACCATTTAGATTTAAGAACTTTCTTGCTAATTTGGAAGGTTTTGGTAAATCTATCTATAAGGAATTTTAATTGAATGTTAAGGCACTAAACAATAAATTTATGTCAAAAAAATCCAAAACATCAAAAAAGAACTTTAAATTCTCAATAAGGATAATGTAGGAAATGCTCACCATTTTCTAAACTTTGTAAAAGAGAATTCTTGCAAGGCACAATATTAACCTGTCCCCACCTTCAAAACCTTGAAAGATAAGCTCTCCTTAACTATTCCAAAGCTCTTAATTTTTATTATTTCATTATAAAAAAAAGATCTAGAATTCTTTGGTTGAAAGAGGGAGACAAAAACTCCTATTATTTTCATAGATTTGTCACTACTAAAAGAGGCTTAAATAGAGTAGTTTCTCTTCAGAAAGATAATGCTCTTCTTACTACACAAGATGATCTCATAAGATGATCTCTTGAAAGAGGCACTAGACGACTTTACCAATACATACGATCCTCAATCCCTTTTATCAAGGAGATTACAAAGGACCAGCTATCCATTCAAGAAATTAAGTTGCTCTTCAGACCCGTCACTATAATTGAAATTGAAAACTCATTAGATTCACTTAACCCTTTTAAAGTTTATAACCCTGATGGTTTGAATGTCAAAATTTTCCAAAAATCTTAGCCATTAACAAGAATTTTAATTTTGGATTCTCTCTTATTATTAAAGATTTAGGTTTGGTGATCTAAACACTTTCATTAAATGGCCTTATAGAAGATGAGCTTTAAATGGCCTTATAGCCCTGATGGTTTGAATGTCAAATTTAGCCTCTAAATGCTTAAAGTATATTAGGCAAATTTAAGTCTACTTCAACTTCCACACAACCCTTAGCATACACTATCCTTCCTAGACTTAATATATGTTCATCAAGACACAATGGGTATACCTCAAATTGACACCTTACAGACAAATATCCCTTCAACGTTGCTCTTTCCAAAAGCTAACAAAACATTATTTCAATCCTTTTAATTTTACCAAAAAGTTAGAGTGGTGGCGTACAGATTGGAACTTCCGCTGGTGGCCAAAATACACCCAATTTTCCATGTTTCACTCTTGAAGAAATGCAGAGGATTTTCGACAACCCAATTGTGTCCATTGCCTCTAGCAACTGTCAATAACAAACCTCTCCAATAACCAAAAACTATTCTGGGAACAAAAAGGGTCGCAGTCAAGGGAGAACCACAGACCCAAATACTCATCCAATGGAATTCTCAATCAGAGAAATAAGCAACTCCTTTAGACTTGCATTTACGGGATCAATAATTGATTTAGGATACAAATATATTGATAATAAAATCTGGTTGGACCGGCTGGGCCGGCCTTACAAGGTCCAATCTCAGGCCCGGATGTCGATGGCCCGGACACAGGAGATAATCTCCTATGCAAACACAACGACTCACGTAAAGATCTAAACCTAGCGGTAACCCCAGGTATATAAGGTACAAGTCCTCCTTGATTCAGGTACGAGATTACAACCCTACTTTTCTCTACTTTCAGCAACCAAAACCTACGCAAAGAAACTGACTTGAGCGTCGGAGGGGCCTCCCGGGAATCAACTTCTGGCCCGCCGTTATTTGTTTTGCAGGTATTACATAGCCAGAGTCGCACAGATCATGGATCCAAACAACGACGTTTAACCTCAGCAAGATCAGGCTGAACCATTTGGAGCCCACCGTGGGGGTTGATGTCAGGGCACCACTTCCAGAACCACACAGGCAGAGATTGAAGTGAATTAGAGTTCTACCTATTTCAGAAAACTAATTAATCAATGCTACTGATCCTTATCTCCTTAT
>JAOSBP010000003.1:22468440-22482396 GCA_027563825.1 Erythroxylum mucronatum
AGGAAAATTCACTTGTTGGCAGGACAAAGATGGAAGGGATCTTCACAATCCCAGCATCAACAAGGCCTTTGACACCAGCTTTGAATTCATCGAAGGCTTTAAGTTCTTTGTCTGTCGTTGTTTGGTTCATTTTTAGCTGAACTCAGTTGCATATTGGCGTCTGACATTCTCCTGTTTATGCTCTATGAATCTTCAGCGAAAATTCTGCATAATATTGAACTTTGAGCACCATAGTGATCTAAAAGTGACTTATTATGACAGGCACTACTAATGAAAGAATACATAATAAAGGCGAAATGGTTACAAATATTACTTACAGAACACACAAAAAGCAAGGACACCACGATTGACTATACAGTATACGAGCTGTACTATCGTTTGGATGGGCATCTCTCAGGCACACTGAAATCTATAAGATTAGAACTGGTTAATGGAATCAAAGGATATGATCTCTTTCTGCGACGGTAGGCTTTTTCATTTAGTAGAAGATAGTAACTTCTAAGTAAGCGGATCAGGAAAGTGTTGCAGTAACAAAAATATGAGTTCAAATCTTATTAGATGCTACATCTTTATGCTTTCCAACTCAGTAAAAGGTCATCCTACAAGGGGGTCAATTATCATTTCCAAAGCCACGCATGTTTCCGACAATAGATATACGCAAGAGTTCGGTCCAATTAATAGAAAAGAAACTGTTGACACGTGACTAGATTGAAAAGGACAATACGCAATGATATCATTGTCGAACTAAACGACACCAAGCGTGAAAATAAAATCAAGCCAAGTTGTGGCACGTGGACATATCAGAGCATATTTACAGCAAATACTCAAAAAACGAAATCTTGATTCTTGTCTCTTTTTGATATATAAGTAATTAGGTATAGATATATGTGAAACTAGCCATGTAAACACTAATTCACCTTACAATTAAATTAAAATTTTAAGGTAAAACTTCGAAAAAATCCATGGGAGATTATATATATATATATTGAATCTTATATATATATATAAGATTCATATTATATTTATATATTATATATAATATGTAAATAAAATTAGGAATAGATCATAAGTATGAGATTCATATTACATTTATATATTATCATTGAATGAGATTCGTATTGTATTTAAATATTATCCATGAATTATTGCTAGTCATTATTCTATTGAAATTGGGCAGTAATAAAACATAAAAAGACTAGCACATGTTATATTTCTTTCTTATGAATGAAGTAGTCGATTTCACAGAGTGACAAAAAATGTAATAAAGAAGGATAATTTTTGGCTCAGACTTTTATTGCATGAACCCAACCCTTATATAGGCCAGTTTGTTTGTAATCTGTTGTAACAGATCACGTGAGTGTAACAGAAAAGATACACTACTAGGTGTACAAAAAAAGGAAATAAAAGTGGGTCAAAATAACAGAGCTGGACTGAGATAAAAGGACTAGATTATTAGCCCTTTGTACTAAGCCCGATAGCTTAAGCATCTGATCTAATTAACTGACCCATTCGTGTTTTAGCTTCTAGGTTTTTTTTCTTCACTTCGTTTCTCTTCGCACAAAGTAAAGTATGGAGATACTTAAATAAACATATAAATGCTTGTTAAAGAACAAGTTTATTGAACTGATCGTATATGAGAAATCTATTTAGAACATTACTTGTATACCTATGCAAATTCTCATTGTGATGGTTACATAAGTGATCTAGGTTTTGATACTACTTATAACCAGTTTTAGTCAAGATAACTTAGTCGATAATCATTCGATATATTATAAACTATATGGAAGTAGTTGAATAATCAATATAGGATTCATTATCCTAAAGTGATTAGGGAGAATATTTCATTATTCTCAATTTGTATTAATTCAGGAAATCCTTGGCCAAGGTGGAATGACACTTTTAAAATAGTTTTCAAATGTCATTAAATAAATCAATTGATAATGATGAAGAACTAACACAGTTGAACTCAAAATAGAGTAAACGTGAATCTTATGCTATATATCTAATTAGAACATTGTATAATGAAATGATTGAATTATATGAAAAAAAATCATACCTGAAAAGGTTAGTCCAAACTACTTTAACATTCTTAAATATCGGGTAGTCATAATGTGTTGCTAAATGTCAATCTTGATCTATGGATATAAATTATTTGATTATGAATTAAAGATAAACTAAAGGAGTTTAATTTATCTAATCCTAAATATGATTTAGGGTTATAATTTATATTCATTAGCAACATATTTGAGAACCTAATAGGTAGAGTGAAAAGATATTTTAATCAAGTTAGATTTGATTGTAAAGTTTGAGAAAATTTATGATTAAATATGAGATGTTTAACAAATAAGGATCAATATAACATATTGGATCTTATTTGGATATAGTTCGTACTTAATTAGAATTAATTGTAATTCTAATTAAAGTTTAATTGAATTTAGAATTTAATTTTAGTAAATGTCTAAAATTTATTATAAATAGACTTAAGCTTTAAGGGAGCTAACACTCCTTGCCTAATCTTCTTTACATCAGTGGAAAAGTTTTCTTAACATATTCTGTAGATACCATTAGAGGTTGAACACTTATGCCACTACAGTGGTTGAGATGAGTCGATTTCATAAATAATTCGAGGGAAATAACAAGAAAATGATCAAACTTCAGGATAAGGTACAAATTATGATTAATGATTTATTATAATTTATGTATTAATCATTTTATATAAATTTTAGTGATTTATATAAATTTTAGTGATCTTAGCTTTCAAAAAATTATATGAAAAATTTTGTGAATAGTCCACTACGTGTGGGATTGGATCTCACCTCAATTTCCTAACAACTATTAAGAACAAAAGGCATCTAGCGGTAAAAATAATGCAAAATAATTAATTCATTTAGAAAAATAAATAAAAATAATAATAAAATAAAGTAAGACCTAAATTTATGTGTAATCCTAAAATAATAATAAAATCCTACCTCATAAGTGATTCTCCTTTAATCTCTCAACTCACAATAACAATGATAGAAATTGAAGTAAAGCTCAGTACAGTTGAATACAATTGAATGTGCTAAGAGCAAATTTTGATCTATTGTAAGAATGCTTCACTTTGGACTTGTGTAATTGATCCTTTGAAGTTCCCTCAATTTATTTGCAGGCTTCAAGATGTTTTTAGACGTTGTAGAACTCTTCTAGCCGTTGTAGAATGACCCTGGTCGTTGTATGAAGATTTTTGTTCCGTTTGTAATCAATTGACTCAGTCAGATATGTTCAACTGCAACTGATAGTCGACTAGTCGGTGTGTGATAGTCGACTAGTACATTATAGTCAACTTGTATTAAAGGAATCAGTCAACTAGTACTCACGTTTTTCATAAACCTTTCTGCTCCGCTCTTCGAATAGTCGACTAATATGCTGATAGTTAACTAGTCATTTAAACCAACTGATATGTCTGTTGTTAGTAGTCGACTTGCAACATGCTGGTTGACTTGCCTTGGCATGAACTGACAGATCTGATTGTCTATAGTCGACTTACAACTTGATAGTCGACTAGTACTTAGCTCCAACGTACATATCTCACATAATCTTCAATGTATGTTTGTTGAGATGCTGATTTGAATTCTTCATACACAATCTGCACGTTGTTTATCTTTTGCACGTAGTATTGCTATCTTGATTTGCACAAATCCTTTAGTTGAATTTCAATCCAAATTCTTGAAATTATTCCTTAACTAATTCTTTAAATTTTATTATTATCAAAACATAGAAGGATTTAATTTATCAACCTCCATTGATCCAACAATTTGAAGAGAGCAAATTTACACTATTATAAAATTTGATTATGAAAGAACATAGCACGTATACATGGAATTACTTACCCCATATATTTTTTGTCATTTTTACTTAAATATAAATTTTGATATGATTAATAATAATTAAAATATTATAAATTAATTGATTTATTAGATTATAATTTATTTGTCAATTAATTATTAATCATTAATTGTTAAGTTTATGAGTCACTCACACCAATGACACATATATTTTTTATTTTTTTATTGAATAGAGTTACAATATAATTAATGAATTAATTAAAATATACATAATTAGTTGGTTAAAATATAATTAATTAATTGATTAAAATATAATTATTATTACTATATTATTAAATAGTACATATTAATATTTAGTATATATGTTACTCATGACCATGCATTATTAATTATTATATACTAATATTCAGTATACATATAGCTCTTCAGTATATATATACCTCTTCACAGTTGTGATTGATCGTAAATTGTATATTAATTATTGTTATTATATTATTAAGTATTATATACTCATGTTGAGTAATCACGCTAGTAACAGTCATGAGCGTGACTCAAATGTTAATTAGTCACGCTTGTAAGTCAATAGTCACAGGCATGACTCCCATGCACGGTTGTGACTTAACCAAGTAATTAATACCTATATATTTTATTAACATTTTATTAAATTATTAATTAATTAAAATATTATTAATTAGTAATTAATTGGTTAAAATATAATTAATTAATTGATTAAAATATAATTATTATTACTATATTATTAAGTAGTACATATTAATATTTAGTATATATGTTAGTCATGAACCTGCATTATTAATTGTTAATTATTATTAATTATTATATACTAATATTCAGTAAATATATAGCTCTTCAGTATATATATATAGCCCTTTAGTATATATACAACTCTTCACATTTATGATTGATAAGTAATAACCGTGAATTGTATATTAATTATTGTTATTATATTATTAAGTATTATATACTCATGTTGATTAATCACGCCCAAATGTTAATTAGTCGCACATGTGACTTAATAATCACAACCGTACATGTTATTTTCTTTTTTGGGTAAACACCTATGTAATTTTATAACATTTTTTATTAAATAATTAATTATTATTTAAGATATTATTAATTAGTTGATTAATTATAAAATAATTAATTAATTATAATATATTTAACACATATAAAATATAATTAATTAATTAAAATATAATTAGAATATAATGCCTTAATTATGCCTTAATGTCAATGGGCCTAATAAAGTTAAATCTCATTTTCGCTCTTAATTAAATATACTTATAATATAGTTAATTAATTAGCTTTGATATAATTAATAATAATCAAAATATAATAAATTAATTGATTTATGAAATCATAATTTATTTATAAATTAATTATTAATCATTAACTATTAATTTTATTCATTTATAATTAATAATAATCAATATACAATTTATTTATTAAAATATAATTAATTAGTAATTACTAACAATTAATTAATAATTACTAACAATTAATTAATACTTATGTTATTATTAATGCCTTTGACAATTTTTTTAATTTTTAACTAAATATACTTTAATTATAACTGATTAGTTGATTAAAACATAATTGCATATAATTAAAATATAATCAGTTAATTTAATTATTAACATTATTTTTATTTTTATTATTTTAATTGAATAATTAGATCTTACTCTAATGCACGGTTTTCACTTATTAAGTCACAGCCATGTGTGACAAATATATTTCGTTTTTCGTTTTATAATTAATTAATTAATTAAAATTGGTTCTGTCAGATTTTAATGGGGCTGGGCACTATTGCTTGGATCCATGAGATTGGTTGACTTTGGCTATGAAATACCTGCAAAATAGTAAAGGCACATCGGGGGTTGACTGCCGGTAGGCCCCTCCGATGCTCAAATTAGTCTTTTTTGTGTAGGTTTTGATGGCTAGGAGTAAAGAATAATATGGTTCTAAAGTCGTACCATTTTCATGATGAGGTAATGAACTTATATAGTAACTACCTGTAGGAATTAGGTCAACGTCGAGGAATGGGCCGATCGGCCCATGTGTCGTTCTGAGTTTGGGCTTGAGCCTAGCACGACCGACCTAACCTTAAGCCCCCTACTCCTTGAGTCCGATCGGAGGGAAGGACCGATGGAGTATATAAGGATGGTGTAGTTCGTATGTATGATAGCTCGTGATAGGCCCGACCGGTCGGACATCAGCATCCAGTCAGAACGATGGGTTTAATCATTAATCGTGGCACGTGTTCTCTAACGCGTTTTTAAAATTTGAAATGAAGGGTCGCGTCCTTTCAATTGTTGCGCCGCTCCGGGTATCTGATAACCTTAAATCGCACAGCTCAGGTTTTGCCACGCGTCTGACTTCGATTGGTGCACTCGTTCAGTTGATTTTGATGTTAACTGCTTGGGGTCGACAGACTTCCTTTACTCCCATTTTTGCGTATCCGATTCTCCAACTTGTGTTCTCCATACTCTCCATCTCTTTGCTTGCAGTCACCGGAATTTCCTTTTCACCACCATTTACCTTCCCGACTTCAATCACTAAACTAGGTACGTCCTTTCTTCTTTCCTTGTCCTATTAGTTTCATTTCCAGTAACCATGTCGTCGACTAGCCCTAGAGGTGAACTTAGACTTAGGAATGAAGCCACCTCCCCCTCTCCTTTTTCATCGTCTCCTCGCCAGCCTTCACTGCGAGCGTCCACGGGTCTCAGCAAAGAAGTGAGTACAGTTCAGAGGGAACTGGCCGTTGAAAGGGCTTTACAAATTATTGGGCCGCTAGAGATGGCAGCGGAAATGGTGGAGGCGCCGGAGGTCGGCGGGAATGAAGCGCCGGAGATATAGGGGAATGAAGAAGTCGGGGCAAGTGATCGAAAAGATGGGCAAGTCATTGAGAAGCCGTCGAGTGACCCATCGACGATGACCAAAGGGGAATTGAACCGATCGATCATCATAAATAATATCCCTCCGTCTTGGGGACCTAGGTTGGCCGGCAAGACCGAACGGATTTATAGCAGTGCGGGAGGCTATTTTGCTATTTCAGATAGCTTTTTCTCGGTCGGTGGTATAAAGCTTCCGTATGCCCCGATCATTGATGAGGTATACAACGCCTACCAACTAAGGCCGAGCCAGATTCCCCCGAACGGTTGGAGGTTCATTAACGGTCTGGCTCTGCTGTGCCATCACTTCGGATGTCCCCCATCGGTATTCTGCGCTATTTTTTAGGATGAATCAAAGCTCGAGCATCTGGGCCGGGATCTCTCATTTCCAATATAGAGATGCGATATACCGTCCAGCTAGAACAGCTTCAGCAATCAAGGCTTGGAAGACGAAGTACTTCTTTATGAGGCCCCCGGGGTCTACCCATGAATCCAGATCATGGAGATATCCCTTGACCGGGCAATGGAATGACATTTCCAATCTACCCCTTACTGAAAAGGAATGGGAAGTGATTGGCCAAATTAAGGCGCTCGGTCGGTATGCTTTCAACCGTTTGATTTTGGGGTATCGTGGAGGGGCATTGGCTGGTGCCTTTTTACTTGATCCCCCGCCTCGAATTAACGGGCTAGAGGAGGAGACTGCCCCTTCTGGTCGACTTCTTATAATTTAACTGCTTGCTGCATTCATGAGTATTAGTTTCGATTTCTAACCTGCTTCTATAATTTTGCAGCCTTGGTGAAACTCAGGAATGTTGCCCCGTCCTCAAGTTCCCTCAAGTCCAGAGGCCAATGCAAAGTCGCTAAGCCTTCTTTGAAGACAAAGGAGCGAAGTAGAGAGGTGGAGGTCAGCACAAACATCGCTCAGTCCACTGTGCCTGAGCCATCTACCATGCTTGTCCAGCCGACTGTTCCTGAGCAGTCTGCGACGCTCGATCAGCCGACTGTGCTTGAACAACCTACACCGCTACTAATCCAGTCGGCAGGTGAGGGCCAAGCGGTCTAGGAGGAAGAGGAGGTGGAACGATCCCTCAAGAGAAAGAAAACTGCTCGGAGTCTGGAACGATCGCCCAGCCGGTTAGACAAGGGCAAGGGGAAGGAGCGAGCGCCCAGCTCCGCAAAGTGGGTGTCGACGATCAGTCTGAATCAGACTGCATCACTTAAGAACATCGATGTCGCTCTTCACGTAGCCCAAAAAGTCGTTCCTCCTGTGGATGGGGAGTTTTCGGATTCCCTGACCGACAAGGAGATGATGGCTAGTCTCGTGCGTGGCTGCGCAAGGGTAAGTGCCCGCCCCTCCTCATTTTTTTTACGAAGTTCTTCATCACCTCTGGCGTTCGCCTCTGGCATGTACGAACGCATTGATCAGTTCGACCAGGTCACCCGAATGATGGACCAGGAGATTAAAAATCTTCTTGGTCAGGTCAATGCTTTGAGGGCTCAGCTTTCGGAGGCAGACGAAGAGAAGAACGTCTTGGGCGCTCAACTTGCTTCGGTGGAGGAGGCGAAGAGCGTTTTGGAGGAAGAGAAGAGCGTTCTGAGGGCTTAACTTGTTTCAACAGAGGAGGAGAAGAACCGAGTGGTTGCGTCCAGGGAGAAGCTGGAAAGAGAGTCCCGAGCAATGAAGGAGGAAGTTCTCCATATCAACGCTACGACACAAATGGAATGAGAGCTTCGCGCGAAAGTCCTCCGTGACTGTCAAGAAGCGACGTTACAGAGCGCAAAGGCTAAGAGAAAACTGTTTGAGCTGCAAGGCTTTATCAAAGAGCAGAGGATTGAGGCGATCAAGCGGTGGAAAGAGCGGTATTTGAACTACGAGTGCAAAGAATTCGCTTGCGATTTGGCTCTTACCATCTTGAGAAATTGCCATAGCATTTTTGTCTCATATGGGTCGGATGGTCCTTCATTCGAGGATTTTGCTGAGCCCATGCTTCCTTCTAAGCTCGGTCTTTCGCTCGAGGAGATGAGGGAGATAGCGGAGAAAGAAGAAGAGATCATTCCGTATGAGCTGCTGGACTTTAGTTTACATGAGGAAGAGGAGCAAGCTCATGGGGATGTCTCTTTGGCTATTCCTTCGGACCCTAACCCTGTCTCGGTTGCTTTACCGACCTCGGAAGCTACTCCTCCAGCCAATCCAACTGCTGACACTTCTCTTCCCACTGAAGGGTCAGAGTAGCGAATGTAATGGGACTTTCTAAGCCCATCTGGTCGGGCTTGTGGCCAGAACAAAAATTTAAAGAAATAAAACCCTTCTTATGCTTATCCTCACTGTCTTCTTTATTCGATGAATTAGGATTGGACTGTCTTCTTCAAATTATTGGCAAGGAAAGAGTGCGTTAGATTCATATCGATCGGTATTGGAGCTCGAGAGGATTGTGGCTGAACGATCTTGAGACGATGCTGAGGTCGTGTGATCCAGGATTGTTATCTTGGAATCGCCTGGTTCCAAAATCCAGTCTTGGCAACCTGGCCGAGCGATGTTGAGGCCGAGCGATCCAAGATTGTTCTCTTAGAATCGCCTGATTCCAAGATCCAGTCTTGGCAACCTGGCCGAGCAATGTTGAGGCCGAGCGATCTAAGATTGTTCTCTTGGAATCGCCTAGTTCCAAGATCCAGTCTTGGCAACCTAGCCGAGCGATGTTGAGGTCGAGCGATCCAAGATTGTTTTCTTGGAATCTCCTGGTTCCAAGATCCAGTCTTGGCAACCTGGCCGAGCGATGTTGATGACAACCAGTTGGTAGAGTTTTCTCCCCTTAGCCCAATTTAATGAGATTTTTCTTGCCAAGAAGTTTGAAACCCCTTTATTGATGATGATAAGGGCGTGGGCCATTAAAAAACTTGACTGGCAGGGCTAGAAAAAAGGTACCCACAAGTTGCATGTACAAGAGCATAAGCAATAATAAGGTACAAAACAAAGAAATAAGCGAACTGAAATAAAGCTTATCTATTGGTAAAATGTCTTCAGGTTTTGAGAATTCCAGGGCCTCGGTAGGATCTTGCCGTTCGTGTCGCGTAGGATGTAAGAGCCATATCCAGCTTGCTTAACTACTTGATAGGGCCCTTCCCATGCCTGACCGAGCTTTCCAGGATGCTTCCGAGCCGTCTCGGCCTTTCTCAAAACATAACCACCAATCTTTATGTTGCTCGGCCTTACCCTTTTGTTATAAAATTTTATTGCTTTCTGCCTGATGGCTTCTGAATGAGCGACTGTCCTATCTCTATCTTCACCGAGAAGTACGAGTTCTACCCTGCGAGCTTCATTATTCCGTTCTTCTTCATAACTCGCAACTCTCTGGTTGTGCAATACCACTTCTACTGGAACTAAGGCCTCTGCCCCAAGGTCATTCTAAACGGCGTCTCACCTGTGGCTCCATTTGGGGTAGTTCTGCATGCCCACAATACTTCGTCTAATTCATCTACCCAAGTCTTACGTCCATCTAAGCGCTTCTTGAGAGCACTCATTATCTTCTTGTTGGTGTTTTCCGCAAGACCGTTGCTTTGAGGAAGAGCCACTGAAGTCAGCTAGAGCTTTATCTTCAGTGGGTGACAGAAATCTTTGAACTTGTCATTGTCGAACTGCCGACCGTTGTTTGTAACCAAAACCATCGGCATCCCAAAATAACTCATTATATTCCTGTTTACGAAGTTTTCAATCTTCTATTCAGTAATTGTGGCGACTGCTTCCGCTTCTACCCACTTGGTGAAGTATTCAACTGCTACTATCAAAAATTTCTTATGCCCAAGACCGAGACGAAAAGGACCTAGTATGTCCATTCCCCATTGAGCAAAGGGTATGGGATGGCTCACAATTTTCAACCGCTCGATCAGTTGATGAGACAAGTTGTTATTTCTCTGGCAAGCCTCACATTGATTAACTTTGTCCTGACAATCTTTCTTCATTGTCGGCCAATACTACCCCTGTCTGATCAATCTGTGAGCCAACATTCTGCCTCCTAAGTGATTTCCGCACATTCCTTCATAGACTTCAGCCATTGCTCGTTCTGCCTCTTGTTTGCCCAAGCAACGTAATAGCGGCCAGTCATAAGAACGTTTGTAGAGGGTGTCATTAACAATCACATATTCGGCCGCCTTTACCCTTAGTTTCTTGGCCTCCAAGGGTTCTTCCGGCTGTGTTCCCTTAAGGAGGTACTGTCTGATCGGTTCCATCCAACTTGATCGTTCGGCATCTGTTTCAAGGACTTCATTGACTTTCTGAATGCTAGGCTGGTCTAGCCGCTCGACCAAAATGTTATTCTTTGCATTTTGTTCGGAAGCTATTTTGGAAAGCGCATCTGCTTGAGCATTTTGCATCCTTTCTATCCTACTGACCGAGTATTCTTAAAAATTACTCAACTCTTGCTTTGCTAATTCCAAATACTTTATCATGTTGTTCCCTTTGGCCTCATATTGCCCAGTAACTTGACCGGCCACTATTTGGCTATCGTTATACACCTTCAAATGTTTCACCCCCATCTCTCTTGCCAACTGAAGACCGGCTATTAGAGCTTCGTATTTTGCCTCGTTATTGGATGCTCTAAATTCTAACCGGAGAGCATACTCCACCTTTTCTTCCCGGTGTGGGCTGATCAATACCACTCCTGCTACGCATCCCTCAGCGTTGGACGACCCATCAACAAATAGGCTCTAGGCAGGGCGTTGCTCACCCTGCGAGTTAGGTTGACTCATTTCTGCAATGAAATCTGCCAATACTTAGGCCTTAATCGTCGTCCGCGATTTATAGTGTATATCAAACTCCCCCATCTCTACTTCCCATTTTACTAAACGCCCAGAGGTTTCGGGCTTTTGGAGGCACTGCCTGAGGGGTTGGTCGGTCCATACCTCGATTGTATGACTTTGGAAGTAGAACCTGATTTTTCGCGCTACAGTTATTAATGATAGGGTCAGCTTCTCAATGGGTGCACACCGCGCTTTTGGTCCGTTCAGTACCTTACTGACACAGTAAATCGAGAATTGTTCATTTCTGTCCGACCGAACGAGAACTGCGCTGATCGCCCCTTCTGTAACTGCCAGATAAATAATCAGATTCTCCCCCTCAACGGGGCTCTGCAGAACGGGTGGACTAGTCAGATACTGTTTCAAATGCTAAAATGCTCTCTCACATGCATCCGACCATTGGAACTGGGTCACATCCACCTTCCTTAGAATTTTGAAGAATGGGAGGCACTTGTCCCCCTCCTATAGACGAATCTACTCAGAGAAACTATCCGTTCTGTCAATATTTGAACATCTTTTAAACATTGCGGTGAGGGCATCTGGACGATAGCTTCAATCTTTTCCGGGTTTGCTTCAATCCCCCGGTGAGTAATCATGACGACCATATCATCCACATAAGCCTCGACTGTTCGACCGATCTGTTTCTTAAAAACTTCCATAACGAGCCGCTGATAAGTGGCCCCTGCGTTCTTTAAGCCGAAAGGCATTACCTGGTAGCAATACGTGTCCTGGTCGGTTATAAAAGTCGTCTTTTCTTCATCTTCGAGACTCATTTAAATTTGATGGTATCCCGAGAAAGCATCCAAGAAACTGAGAAGCTCATGTCCTGATGTAGAGTCCACCGGTTGATCGATTTTGGGGAGGGGGAAACTGTCCTTTGGGCATGCTTTATTCAAGTTAGTGAAGTCGATGCACATCCTCCATTTTTCATTTTTCTTCTTCACGAGTACCACATTCGCCAACCATTCAGGGTATTTGACTTCCCTAATGAACCCAGCATCAAGTAATTTTTCTATCTTTTTCTTGATCACCTCCTGCCTCTCTTTGCTCTGCCACCACTTCTTCTGTCTGACCGGTTTGCAGTCTTTTTGAATACCAAGGGAATGTGATGTTATTGATCTAGAAATTCCAGGCATATCGCTCGATACCCAAGCGAAGACCGATATGTTCTCTATCAAGCACTCTGTGATGTCTTTGACCAGGCCTTTTTCAAGCTCGGAACCCAGATTTGTGAATTTGGATCGATCTTCTTCATCTAATATGACCTGCTGTGTTTCTTCTAAGGGGTTCATCCTCTTAGTTTCTTCATCGGCTCTTACATCGAGAGAGTTTGTCAGGACTACCGCTCCATCCAGTGTCTTTGTTTCCACTAAATAACATTCCCTAGCGATTCTCTGCTGGCCCCTGACAATACTGATTCCCTGGGGTGTAGGGAATTTCATTGCTTGATAGTAAGTCGATACAACTGCTCTGAGGGTGTTTTGGGTGGCTTTTCCAATTATGGCATTGTATGCTCCTACAAACTTCACAACCAAAAATTCAACACTCTTCTCTACTTGACATGGCTTTTGTCCAAATTTTACGTTCAAGAGGACTCAGGCAAATGGGTATACTGATGCTCCTGTTACCCCTTTGATGGGTCCCTCTATTGGTAGTATTCGGTCCTCCGAAATCTAAAAGCATCGTAATATAGCAGGTCGACCAAGCTTCCTGTGTCAATCATTACCCGTTTCACTTCGCTACCGTCCATATTCATGGTGACCACTAGTGCATCATCGTGAGGGCAGTTAACACCATCCAGATCAGATTCGTCAAACGATATCACTCCATCGTTCTGCTTATTTTTCTTAGCTGACAAGTCTTCAATGACCTGCCTGGCATACCTCTTTCTTCCTCTTACAGTGGACCCTCCTACTGCACTACTGTCGAAAATCATGTTGATGACCCTAACTGGTCGGTCATCCTGATGTCTGATATTTCTATCACCTCTTACCCTAGACTGTCCTCTCATGTCGTGTCGGTCATTCGTATTCCTATGCTGTCCCTCCCTTGTTCGTGTTATTTGAAGTGAATCACATGTTAATATATTATTCAATAATGACGTATAGATGCACAAGAAGGGGGGGTTGAATTGTGATCAACTTTTTCTTAAGCCCATAAAAAAACCTTCTTATATTAAAACTAAACTCGTTCCAATCACTTGAACTACTGAAAACAAATGTATAACGTGTTTTTGAAAACTCGTGTTAGTTGCTAAAACTGAAATTCATAAACGAGAGAGAGAGAGTTGACACAGCAATTTTTATACTGGTTCACCCCAAACCGTGGGTTACGTCCAGTCCTCAGAAGTCTTTCTGAGATTTCACTATATCTCGAACTTTTACAAGTATTGTTTTTCACTGAGCCTCTTCAGGTCTCTACAGGCAGTATTC
>JAOSBP010000003.1:22482496-22494569 GCA_027563825.1 Erythroxylum mucronatum
GCAAATTTTGATCTATTGTAAGAATGCTTCACTTTGGACTTGTGTAATTGATCCTTTGAAGTTCCCTCAATTTATTTACATGCTTCAAGATGTTTTTAGACGTTATAGAACTCTTCTAGCCGTTGTAGAATGCTCCTAGCTGTTGTATGAAGATTTTTGTTCCGTTTGTAATCAATTGACTCAGTCAGATAGGTTCAGCTGTAACTGATAGTCGACTAGTCGGTGTGTAATAGACGTACATTATAGTCAACTTGTCTTCTAGGAATCAGTCGACTAGTACCAATGTTTTTCATGAATCTTTTTGCTCTGCTTTTCGAATAGTCGACTAATAGGCTGATAATCGACTAGTTCATTCAACCAACTGATAGGTCTATTGTCAATAGTCGACTTGTAACATGCTTGTCGACTTGTCTCAACTCCAACTGACAAATTTGATTATTATTAATCGACTTGCAATATGATGGTCGACTAGTACTGAATCCAACTTACAGATCTGATTGTCAATAGTCGACTTGCAACTTGATAGTCGACTAGTACTTAGCTCCAACGCACATATCTCACGTAATCTTCAGTCTATGTTTGTTGAGATGCTGACTTGAATTCTTCATACACGATTTGCATGTCGTTTATCTCTTGGATGTTTGTTTATCTCTTGCACGTTGAAGTATGATACACAATATTTCAATCTTGATTTGCACAAATTCTTTATTTGAATTTCAATCCAAATACCTGAAATTATTTCTTAACCTATTCCTTAAGTTTTATTATTATCAAAACATAGAAGGATTTAATTTGTCAACCTCCATTGGTCCAACAAAAACTACGAAATAGACTAACAATAAATCCACTAAGTCAAATAGCAAGATACAAGCCATAAAAGTTTCGAGTTAAGATCACTCACAAAATAACTACAACTAAACTCTCTTTTATATCTCTTTACAGCTCTCTCCAAAAAAACTTTCAGTATTGAGTACAAATTGATTTATAGGATTACTTTAGAATAGTATGCATATACATACATACATACATAAATACATACATACATACATATGTATACATACATACATACATATGTATGTGTGTATTTATGTATGTGTGTATACGTATACTATTCTCAAGTAATCCTAGAAATCAAACTTCAATAAAACTGTAGCTGAACAATGTTATTTGAACTCTAAAACTCTTTTATCATCATATGTTTCTGTCTCATGCAAATTCTGTCTCTTATCAAACTTTCAAAATCTAAAACAAAATTAAACCACACATGGTCTCCATCATAGCTTTCTGTGGTGACCATGTCACTCTAACACACAATCTTGGTGACTTACACAATTAGTGGACACAGTCATGTCCTCCACTTACACGGCTATGTCTAACTTAACACAAGCGTGTCTATCCTCAAATGTCATATTCCAACATGAACATGATTATAGAAGCTTACATGTTCATCTACACAATCATATCCATCATTGACATGAGCATGTGCAACTCAAACACGAGTGTCTGCTCCAGAAATAGCTTTAACTCATCAGCTTTGTCTCAAATCCACTTGTTTTTCATTCCTTTTTATTCATAAAGACAGTTAGCACTTTGAGAGCCCAATTTAGTGGAGTTAGACGAATAAACATCTCTAAAATGGGGATGAACCCACAACAACCTCCCTCTCTAACCTATTATGGAGGAGAAATCTACCACCTTATGGTCCACTTAAGAGCCATCCTAACGAGCTTACTACAAAGCTCGAGCTTACTCCTAAGAATCACTTATTTCAATATGTTAATACTATTCTTATCCAAAGAATCCATATCCTCTTGCATTGCTTTAAGTCAAGAGTCTGTCTTTTAGTGCTGCAAATCGTAGATGGTCTAAACTTTGAGGACCTTAATTACAAAGTTTACATATGATGTTAGTACCTAAGCTATAACTTGGGAATCTTTGATTGATAACTCTTGCAAACTTTGGAAATTAACTTATTCTTCTTGGTGGCTTATAATATTTTTGGAATTTATTTTCCAATTGTTCTTAGTTAAAATGTGATACTTTTTCTCTCCTCCATCCCTAGAGATGTTTTTGTTTTTACTGCATACTAGCTTTCTAGACCAGATGTACTTAGTTCATATAATTAATTCACTTTCTTTGAAAAAAAATATATTGAAGAAAATGAAACTTAAAAAAATATAAATATCCAAAACCTTCTAATAACTAAGATTTAGTTCACACTTTATTTTGACACTTTTAAGTTGATAGTTCTAAAAGCTAAAATGAATGACTATAGAAAAGTTTAAGAGAATGTTGTGAACAAAAGAATCATAAACATTTTGCTATTATTTTTGTTTGATATGTATAATTTAGAAGATAATTTATATGCTAGCATGAATTACAATTTCATATTTATAATTTTGGATTAAAAATTTACAACTGCATGACTTGTCGAGGGAATCAACCAATCACTAATCTAATTTTGAATTAATTAACTAAAAAAGTACAAATAACTTTGCATGTAATATCAAAAATAAAGAGTGACTTACTTTAATTGATTCTTTAAGCACGCTTTTTAAATCTTCACCTTCTTTAAATGTGCCTCATACAATATCTCAAATAATGATAGTTTTAACTAAATTTACTATTGTTTCAATATAAAAGGTGCAAAAGACCTTGTCATCATATGTGTCAGACTTAAATTATGATAATTTTAACTAAATTTAAGTATCATATGAATATAAAAAGTGTGAAAACTTTCTCATCATATATAATGGATTATTTATAGTGTCAATCTTCTTTACAATAATATTATTACAAGAATTTATATTACCAAAACATGATACTTTGTTTTAATGTCTTGGTCCTTTATGAAATATTTAATTTTTAAATAAATATATAACATTTTAACTTCTCAATAAATATTAAGTACAATAAATAATCCTCTCAATCTATATAGTAGATAATTCAATCTATATACTAGATAAAGGGAGTTGGTGAAAATTTTGGTCAGGGTTTTAGAGAGTAGAAGTAAGAAAGAGTAGTTTACCATATCTCTATCAATTAATGTCTTTCTTTTTCCCTACGTCCTTTATATGAAGATTTTACAGATTAGAATAGAGAAATCCACGTTAATTGCAACTATAATGGAGTTCAGATTCTCAATTCTGCAAGAATTTTTATGAAAGCCTTTCATTTGCTTCTCTTTGATGGAAGTACATATGTGATTGAGTTATATTGAATTTTCTCTTTATAACTTCACATATTGATAATTTGCATCCATTAGTTAGAAATATAAATTTTAAATTCACACCTTATTATGAATATGGTATCTAGTGAAATATATTCTACCTTTGATGCCCTCAACTCATCTTGCTTCATTTGAGCACCAAGCTTTCTAACTTTGAGTAATATACTCAACGCCATCATCCTTAGAATCATCAAGTGTTAGAATTGATTTTTAAATCTAAATCTGTCTCATGCTCTACCTCTTCGTCAATTCAAATGATCATAACTCTCTTCGGTCCCGCTTCTTAAAATTTTCAGTCTCTTTTTCTAAGAAAGTGAAAAGAAACTTCTTACAATAATCTTATTTTTCTCACGTAAAGAGAATCTTGTTTAAAAATATTTATCTGAAGTGAAAAATAATCCCACTAAAAAAATTTACAACTAAAAATATATTCCTTGATTACTTTGATAAAAATAAATATCTCAATCACTATAAAATGATATAATGAATGTCACTTTATCATACAGAATCATGTCAGGATTTTGGCAAAAGTATTCCCTATTATGTTCTTTTAACATACATAAAAATAGATTCATCAGTTCGGTAGTACTGAATATGAGACTTGGGAATTAATCCCTAAAATCTGGTAGTCTGCTCCAACTTATTATTTAAAAATTTGACAACTACTAGTGCAGACTAATTGTAGATACATACGATTCAATTCACAGCAAGTAAAAGATTCACATCTCGAGATGCGGGGGATACAAAATTAGTTCAATTTGCGATAAGTATCTAAAATTACTTTATATGAGAACCAACAACCACAATCGCATGTCTAATCAGGCACCTGCTATATGAACACGATCTTCCACTACATCAGTTTGTAGAGGCTTTCCACTACTAGAGTTTCAAATGCATCACGCTGAACATCAAGCCAGGACGTCTATTGATACAAATGAAGAGGGACCGTTAGTTTTTGGTCCTGCATTTTCCATTGACAGCACTCCCGTCCATGAAGTACTCTTCTGCAAACTTTAAGCCGTATATTGATTCTCCGGCAGTTCCATTTCCCTTATGAAAACTCCACCCTGACACTTGAAGTTAGGGATTATGCAGTGGAAAGTTGAACCCTTGTAATTCCTCTGCTCCACATCCCTTTATCTCCAGTACAAAGGGCACGAAAGTTTTCAGCGGTTTTTGAAGTGACATCTGTCGACCAGTTATATTCTTCCCTATAAAAATATGCATATATAACCCTTTGGATTTGACGTTTCCAATTACCAGCTCAAAACCTGCATAACAATGGCAAAGGTGAAGAAGTTCAGTACTTGGCCACATCAAAAGCAAGCCAAAAACAATAGAGACACAATGACAATTGCCTGCTTTTATTTGAGACACTGGATATTCGTGATATCAAATTCATCAGCAGATGTTAACAATCTCGGAAAATAATGACATTCTTGTGATCAAAGATGATACTTCCCTTTTATTACAAGGGGAAGTAATGAACATAATAAAAGCAATATTGCAACTTGTTCGAGGCCTAATCAAAATGGAAACAAGACATTTGATAGGCACGGAGAATTGCCATTATTATTGCCAACCTTCAATGCAAGTCACGCCATCTTTTGACGCCCTTGCTCTGCAAATTGGCTAACTTCTAGATGACAATTGACACAAATAGACATTCAATATGAACCCAAAAAACATGTCATCATAGTTTCTCCTTCCTTTACTGGAATAGAAGAAAGAAAATGGATAAAAGTTCGACTACAAAAAAAACATGTAGCAACTTGTTCGAGGCCTAATCAAAACAAAAACAAAACTGAAAGGCACGGAGAATTGCTTTTAGTATTGCCAACCTTCAATGCAAATCACGCCATTATCGACGCCCTTGCTCTGCAAATTGGCTTACAAAGAAAGAGGGAAAAAAAGTGCAAAAACTAAATTTACAAATATTTACAAGTACAAACAAATACATAAAAGAGCGTTCGCAGAAATAGCTACCGGATCTGGGTACAACTAAACTGAAAGTTGATATAACTAATCGTATGCAAACGGATCAAAATGTGCACCATCCCATAGGAAACCCTTAAATAAAAAGTGAATAAACCAAAGGGTAATCATAGTATGGACGATATGTTATATTGCACAAGCTTTGAGCTCACAAATCTTTAGATAAAGACCCATTTGCAAGCCTTCGATATGTGCTTCTTACGGGGTAGAAAGAAACAACTCTGGCAAACCCTATAAGGTATAAGTCATATTGCCCACAAAGTACAATGGTTAACAAGAATTGTAAACATTTGCGAATTAGTTTGTACCTTTGAGCAAGATTGGAGTAGCTGACAAGACTTCAACGAAGATATCTGCTAGGAGAGGTTTTAGCGATGGCTTATATAGGCTGAGAAGATGGGCTTAGGAATTAGGGTTTCGTCTTAACATCTTTTTTCATTTACCCCGGTACCCACGCCTTTCTTCATATTACTCTCCTAGCCCTAAGATCTTGTTATTTCAATCCAAGAGTCAGAACAGGAACGACAATAGGCCAGCCTGTCTTGTAGGACCATGGGTCGGGCTGGGCTGAGACAACCCTTACCTAAGCACGGATTGAGGCCTGATCGGGCCAGCCAATCGCAACCTGTGGCCTGACCAACCCAAGCCGAAGTCAGGCTGGGACATTTATTATCCCTAAGTCAAAGATTTGAAACTCTTTTCTCTTTTCTATTTAGAAAATTTCGTGCTTAAGCATTTTTTAAAACATCATGTTTTGCTCCTCCGGTCAATTAATAGATGTAAAATTGTATTCTTCCACTACTAAACTTGATGATGCATCGGATTTATTTGGAATTTGATAAAAGTATTAGCCAATTCAACATATATTTAACAACAATATACGATAGAATAATATATAAACTAAATCTGAAAGAAAACAAAATGCTTTTTGCTTAGAAAGTCTGTGTTTTGGAATTATTCTAAGTGCTCAGTTTCCAAATTGATGATGTGTATTTTCAAAAGAGAAAGGAGCTTAGGTATCCCAAAAGTACGTAAGAAAAACATATATCAATGTGCTCCCATTAAGCACATTGCCAGTTACCACAAAATCAAGACATTATACTCATTAATTACATATTGTTGGACCATTTAATACCATAATATGAAAAATTCCCGCATTCTCTCACTTAGTCAATACATTTATCTTAGTATCAAATATTAATAAGATCTAAATATAATATATGAATCATGACGATAAGTCCGCTAGTAAATGAGTATTATTATCAATATATTACAGTATACCATATTTTTGTATTAACCCGAATGTGGTAACATTACTTAATGAATAAACTCAATGTTTATTTTAGGTCCAAAATAATCAATTTTCTCTAAATTCAATAATGTGTACCATAATATAAGAAAAAATTATAATAATTTCACGAAAACAATATTGTTCATATAATGAAAACTATATAATGAAACTCAATCTCATTCTAACAACATGATCTTTGAACTTTATTAGTGTCATGCCTTTTGTTAAAGGATCAACTATTATTAATTAAATGCTAACGTGTTCAATGATCACTTTCTTTTTCTTAACATGTTTCATTATAGATTAAAAAAATTTAATAAAAACTTAATGTCAATATGTTTACTTCGACTACCACTTTTATTATTTTTAGACAAAAAAAATAGCAGTTGAATTGTCACAATATATTATTAATAGCTTAAAAATGGGATCCGCAAGTCTAAGCCCATATATGAAACTTTTTAACTATACACCATGTGATGTAGTCTCAAAACAAGAAACAAACTCAGCCTCCATGTTGAAAATAGCAGTCAAAGACTACTTCGAGCTCTTCCAAGATATGGCTATATTGGAAAACAAGAAGATATAACTTGATGTTGATTTTCGTGAATCAACAACCCCACAAAATCTAAATCTAAATACTCTATTACCTCTAGATTTTTGGTTCGTCTGTATCTAAGCATGTAATCGTTGGTCACTTGAAGATACCTCAATACTTTCTGTATAGCTCTCTAGTGATCCAATCCTAGGTCACTCAGATATCTACCTAACATTCTAACAGAAAATGCAATGTCAGGTCTTGTACAAACCTGATAATACATTAGGCTTCTGACTGCAGAAGCTTATGAAATGTTTTTGATTTGTTCCCTATCAAAATCATTTTGTGTTCATTAGTCCAAATTGAATCTATCGTCTTTCACAATGAGAGCTATACTTTGTGAACAATCTTTCATCTAAAATCTCTCTAAAACTTCATTAATATAGGTTTCTTGAAACAAACCCAAAATACCACATAATCAATCTTGATGGGTTTTAATGCCAATGACATAAGATGCATCACCTATATCTTTCATTTTAAAATTTTTAGCGAGAAATTGTTTCACTTCATGTGACAAACTCCTATCATTGGTTGCAAGTAATTTGTCATCCATATATAATATTAGAAAACAAAATTTACTCCCATTAACCTTCTAGTATATACATTGATCCATGATATTTTCTTTAAAACCAAATGATGAGATAATATCATGAAATTTCAAATACCACTGGTGGGACGCTTATTTCAATCTATATATGGATCTTTTAAGCTTAAAAGTCAAATGCTCATTATTATTGGAGAAGAATCCTTTTGGTCTTTTATGTAAATCTTCCTCTAGGTCACCATTTAAGAAATTCGTTTTCACATTCATTTAATGCAATTGAAAGTCAAAATGAGCAACCAAATCCAAAATTATACGAAGTGAATCTTTTTTAGACATAGGAGAAAATCTATGTGTAATCGATTCCTTCTTTTCGAATGAATCCTTTAGCAACGAGTCCTGCCTTGTGTCTCTCATTGTTTTCTAATAAGTATTTCTTTGTTTTAAATATCCATTTGTAACCTATAGGTTTTGCTCCTCTAGATAACTCAACAAGATCCCAAACATCGTTATTCTTCATAGAATTCATTTCTTCCTTCATAGCATTGTACCATAAATTTGATTATTTGCAAGTCATGGCTTATGAAAAGGTTTTAGCATCATTCTCAACTTAGTTAGATTCTTATAGATATACAATATAATCACTACTAATAGCTAATTTCCTTATTCTAGTAGAGCTCCTTAATGTTGCACCAACATCACATTGTAGAGTCTGTTGTTCAACTAGTTGCTAAATGTTTTGAAACTTTTAATTATTATCATGATTTTTGCTTATATTTTTTAAAGAAAATATTTTCTAACACATAGATAATATCTAGATAAACAGTAGGATTTTTCATAAATATATGCATCATTGAAACTTATTACTTACTTGAAAAAATTTCTAGTTTTCACATATTAAAGAATCTTCATAAAGAACACATAAGCACTAGTCATATATAACTATAGTATGATCAGTACGAATTGGTGGTAGGTATACAAATGTACTCAGTGAAAGAACTTCAAATCACACTTGACTGCGTGATTTTAAACTACTTTTAATTAAAAAAACATGTATAAAGAAAATCAAGTCATACAAAAACTTAATAAAAATTATTGCTTAAGATTCCTAAAGCTACTAAACTAAAATAAAAATACCTAAATCGTTAGATTACCTCCTAATAAGTACTTCTTTACAAGTTATTTAGTTAGAATCCTTACTCAACTCTTAATTATAGATTAATTAGCCTCAAAAAAATGTCACGTGCTTTACTATAATAAGGTCATTCATCTCCTCTTCTTCTCGTCATATAATGCAAGTCCTTAATAGATCCTTTTTATTATTACTTACGCAATTTAAGAAAATTCCGCATCAATCACATCTATATAAAGAAAATCATCTTTTTCAAGGGGATATCTCATGGATTTGGATATCTTAAAAACACTACTTCCTCATCTCTTACCCTTAGGATTAATTTCCCATCACACACTTCTTTTATAGCTTTATTAGTAGATATAAACGGTTTTAATAAGATCAATTGAGTCTTTATATCATCCATCATATCCATAATATAAAAAAAATAGGTTAGATGAACTTGTTAACCTTAACGAAAACATCTTCCATAATGGCCCTACAATACTTAATTAACCTATCTACTAATTGGATGCTCACCCTAATTAGTTTAATTTCACCCAACCCTGACTTCTTAAACATGTCACTGGTATCAAACTACATTAGCACCTAAGTATGCTAATGCCTTTAAATTGATAAACCAACAATATTGAACAAAATAGTAAAATTTATTGGATCTTTGATTTTTTGAGATAATTTGTTCTATAATATGGCAGAGTACTCATCATTTATATTAACTATCAAAAACTTCTTGAGCCTCTTCTCGTTAGAAATGATATCTTTTTAGTACTTGGCATACTTTGGCATCTCTAAAACAGCTTTTAAAAGAAGGAATTTTAAGATGTAATTACTTGCAGAGATCTAAAAATTTACCAAATTTATCTTCCTTTTTATCTTTCTCAAGTCTAATTGGGTGTGGAATTCTTGCTTAGTACTCTTTGATAACTTTCTTCTTTAAATCCTTTTCTTTCTCTTTCTCTTTCTCTTTCTCATTCTCCTCATCCTCTAATTTTTGTGCAAAATTGTTCTCCTTCTTTTCTTTATCTTCGTTTTTTAACTTTTAGCTTCTTTTCACTACTCAAAGTTACTGCATTCACTTGCACTCTCAAGTTTAGCTCAATGTTGAAAAGCTACATACTTAACTACATTTTAGTGACAAGTTTAGTAATTTATCCAATCTAAATTGCCAAGTTGTGGATGCATTATTATTATTTATTTCCAAAAGACAATTCAATATTTTGGAAGCAAGCCTCAAGTACATTAACGATTTTTTTTGAGCTCCTTAAGACTTGATTTCCTTTCTTTCTTTTATTACTGCTAAAATATGGGTCAAATTTAATTATTCCATAAAATTTTAGGATCATTTCTTCGCCACCATAGATTGTAATAATTACTTTAAGGATTATTTTAAGGTTGGTTTCCCTTAAAATTAAATAGCTCGATCAGTTGTCCTATATTGTAAGATGCTTGATATTCATGATTAGGGTGACCACCATTACAAATATCAAAACTCGTCACTTATGTTTGTTAAATTTTCAAACTCATACTATCAAACTTTTTTCCTCAGAACTTCAAATTTTGCCTATAATGTTGTTACCACATCACTATCATGGATACCACCTGATTTAGACTTTAGCCTTAGATTCCCTTATTGGTAATTACTTATGGGAATATTCTCAATCATCATTTATAATTCTTTATAAGTTTTAAAGCTAGTAGTCCTACCCAAAGATGTATCAACCAATTGCTTGGATAATTAACTCAATCCACTATGAAATGTTTATATATATAATCTCAAATCAAGTCCATAATGTGGGCACTTCCTTAATCAATCCTTCCTTCTCTCTTAATATCATACGACGTGTCACTCTCTAGTTACTAAAAGGAGAGGTTATTCTTGAGTTTTACTATTCGTGTTAGAAGAAAGTATCTAAATAAAAACCATTAAGTAATAACAGTACAATTAGTAATATATTAAGGAGGCAAAGGTTTCAATAATAATTTAGCTTTGTCCTTTAATATGAAAGGGAAAAACCTTAACTGAATTGCATCCTTTGAAACTCCATTAGACTTTAATGTATCACAAATCTCTAAAAGATTGGGGTATGTGCATTTAGATCCTCATCTAGAAAGTTATAAAACTGCAAAAGTTGTTGAACTATCTTAATCATATTGAGCTTGATCTTAAAATTATTGGCGTTTACTCTTAGTTGATTATTGCAAGTTTGTTTTTCCATAAGTGATGACCTAGCATAATCCCCCCTACCCCTAGCATGTTTTTCTACCTACCTTGCATTGTGTTAGGTATTTTTCAACCTCAAAATATTTAGATTTTTCTCCCTTAAATTCCAAAATAAATTCCTTTCAACATTTGGATCTAGTTCCAGTAGTACTTTCAAACTACTCCTGGTTATAAATCAAAGTTTCTAAGTCCTAAAATTTAACTAACAACTATAAGATTAAGAAAGAAGGAAAGTTATAAACTAAATAAATATAAAAATGATTAGATTAATAAGAATAAATAGTTCCTAATATCCTAGTCCCCAATAACAGTGTCAAAAACTAGATTTTATATTTTATAAATTATTCTAAAGATCACAAGGCAAGTGTACGTATTGTTCTTATAATATGTGTGTTAAGAATATAATTAATAATACTCGTTGTCTTTCTATTATCCAATCTAACAAACAAATGATTGATTTAAAAAAAATAAGGAAACTAAAATTACTAATAGAAAAACAAACCAAAGCAATGAGAAAGAATAAAAACAATCAATTAAAAATTAAGATTTAGATAAAAAATTCACCTAAATCCCTTCTATAAATTTCTCTTGATTTAATCCTTATCCTTAATTTCTTAAACTAGTAAATTTTCAAATTTACAACCATATTTTTTCTTAAGACATACAACCTCTTTTCTAAAGTTGATTGATTGAAATCTCTTTCTAATCAAATACTCAAGTATGCATTAATTCATTTTATGAATTCTCTTGATAGATTTGACTCTAACACAAAAGATTAATATGGTTCTATCTCTAAGATTTCATGCAACTTTTATTTTTCATACATATGATTTCTTAATCCCTATATATGACATTTGAAATCGAATCAAAATGTCAGTATATTTTCATTACACCGTAGTAATTAGTCATTAACAATTCAAAATAAAACTTATTCTTTCATTAAATCAAATAATTAATCCAAGAACGTAATTCTAGGGTTAAGATTTAGATATAAAATTCACCTAAATCCCTTCTATAAATTTCTCTTGATTTAATCCTTATCCTTAATTTCTTAAACTAGTAAATTTTC
>JAOSBP010000003.1:22523324-22546175 GCA_027563825.1 Erythroxylum mucronatum
ATGAGGTTAATGATTGCCGGTACACTTCGAGGTCCGTGGACACATGCCAGGATTTGGAACTCCTCCTGCGAGCTTTCAGGTAGTGATTGTTGATGAATGAGTCGTCTAGCCTGAGAGGCAACGCGACGTAAGGGCTTGCATATGACCAGCACTGTTGATGTTGTCACGAAGGTGGTGAAGAGTGCCATGAGCACTAATATAGCAAACATCTCGTCGTCAAGGACCTAAGCTTGCGACATGAACACTATAGTTAATTTGGAGGGTAAAAGATAACAAATCTTTTTGTAATTTCATTTATTTAAAATTTCGAATTATATATTTTAAAATATTTTTAAAAAATTATCTTATAATAATTTTAATAAAAATTATTGTACGATTGGTCATTATGTGTGACATGTTTTATATTTTAATTGTATCTTTTGAAATTTAAAATAATTTTTAAATATTAAGAAAATTAAGTAATTTAATTTTTTAAATAAAATAATGACCATATAATTAATTTCTATTTTTTCACATTATTAATTTCTATTATTAGATTGATTTCATGCTAATATTAATCCTAAGATTTCCAATAAAGTCATACTGACCTTCTTCTCCTTTCCAATATTCAGGACAATAAGTTCTACGAAACCAGATCATCTGTCCAATTTTACTCTGTCTTATTCTGTCTCATAGAATCTAGATGGAGGTCACAATAAGACATGGACAGGATCTAGACTCAGCTCTACGAGCCCTTTGGTGTTCATCAATACCCCAAGTACCAATGATTCTCTCGCGGGAATCATACACAGCATCGCCACCACGAACGTCCCCAAGATCCTACTGGCACATGCCGTCGATATAACCAGGATTAATAGTCCCCAGGCCTCTGCTCCCCGGATTTTGGCCACGTCCGTTTTGAGCCCACTAGACGCAAAATACAGTGGAAGAAGCAAAGCACGAGACAAAATCTTCAATCCTTTTGATCAGCTTCGCAGCAAATTCTCCACCTTTAGGTATTGTTAGACCAAAGACAAAAGCACCGAAGATAGATTGAATTCCTATAAGATCAGTCATGAAGCCAGAAATCAACACTCCGGCGAGAGTAATGCATATATATATTTCATCAACGAAATCGTGTTGTGACCTTCGTGCAACCCAGTTCATGGTTGGTCGGACAAAAAAGAGCATGAAAGCTACGAAAACAACCCCAGAGATGAGAACCCAGATGGAGGTTAGCGGTCCGTAGTCCAATAATCAATAATTTAATTACATGATAAATAATTAGTGTTTAAGATATCTTAACATATTTATTACCTAGTTATTACTTATTTGATATCGTCTAATTGTAATATTTTCTTTATCCTAATTTATTATTGTGTCAAAATTAATTTAGCTTGTTTAGTTTAATTTTCAATTAAATTCATAACTTAATTCGACGGTTAGATAATAGAAAAATAGTTAATACTAGTATTTAAAATATTTGTTAAATCAACCTGTACTTGCTAATGTTAGCAATAGCCATACCGTGTATTTGCGATTAAAACTTATAATTTTTATAAGCACAAAATACCTCAATCAAGTTTTTGACATCGTTGTTGTATACTATAATATTAGGAAAGTCTAGCTTTTATTAATCTAACCATTATTTATGTTTTTATTTTTATTTTTTTATTTATGTGACTGTATAGATATCTTTTGAATTTCTTTATTTTGACTTTGTGTTTGTGGCTTATTATTAAGATTTAAGATTCATTCATTATAGCTACAAACCATAATGGAAAATGGAGAACAATATTCTTATTGGAATTATAATATGCAATCGAATGTGACAGCATTACAAAATTGGGTCGAAAGGTATGGTGACATGTATTCAGAAGCTCAACCACTATCCATGTTGTGTTGTGACATTTGTGGGGATAACCATTACAATCACAAATTTCAGGCACCAAACTATGTGCTGGAGTATCCATATTGCATGTGAGATTGCCCTCAGAATAGACCATATGAGAATACTTATAATTCAAAGTGGGACAACTCTTATGCTAATGCATAGAACGATTACACTTCAGCTAAATCTTTACAACAATAGCAACAAGAAGAGCGTCTTATAGATTTATTAATGAAAAGCCTTGTCAAAAGTGAAGCTAGCCACCGTAAATTCAAAGACAGATTTTCTTTGCCTAAATACATTGAGCTGAATATAACATATTATTTAAGCTTATTAATGCCTCAGAGTGAAGAGGAGGCAAACGTCAACTTCATGAATGAAGTTGCAATTTAGGAAGAGATATTAAAAGAGATGACAAAGAAGATAGTTGAAGAAGGCAAGGAGGTAACTGTTGTTTTAGAAAAGAAAGAACAGATGACAAAGAAAATAGAGGTTGAAGAAGAAGAGGAAGACTCTATTCAAGAAGAGAAAGTAGAAGAGTGGACAAAGGTGATTGATGAAGGAAAAGAGAAGGGACCAAATAAGGAAACTATAGATGAATTATTGGTAGTAACCTTAAGTGCAGATGGTTCGTAGTTCCTATAAGACAAACTGTTTGAGTCAATTGAAGATTCATGAAGTCTTATTATTCCTTATTTTGTTAATAGTTTGTTAGCGAAAAAGGCATTAATGGAGTCAATTGAATTTATTAATTTGATACATAATGTCTTTATTATTATCTTGCAACATGTGGATACTAAACCACTATATCGAGAAATGGGTGGAAGCAAGCTACTAATTATAGACCCAGGTTGATGGTAAACATTAAGGGTGTGTCGAGCTAACGATGTTAAACACACGCTACTTGAGAGGCAACCCATGAATTAGGATATATTTTGTTCCATTTGATTGCTCTATTTCGTATTATTTTGTTTCTATTCTAAGTGTTAGTATAATATTTAATTGATTTTTAATGTTTTAGGTTAAGATAAAAAGCATCCCTAGTTGTTTTTGCATATTCATCATGTTTATGGTATGTGTGTTAAGTTTTGTAACTTTGCTTGACTAATTTTTAAGTCTTTTAAACTATTTTTGGTATACATGGGCATGTGCACGATCATGCATATGCCTGTGTATATACAAATTTCAATTTAACATATTACACACGGTTACAGAGGCTTATACGGTCTCTAGACACGACTGTGTGCATTTTGAAGTTTTAAAAATTTGTCACACATGTTCATAAAGACCTACACGATCATTATATACACCTGTGTAGACTCACATGGTCAGTCACGCGATTGTGTAAGTTTGTAAAAACTTACATGCTTGTGTCCCTCGCATTTTCATGAATCTGGGACCTACATAGTCAGCCACACGACCGTGTAACTAACTATGTAATTCGGTGATGGGTTTTAAAACCCGATTTCTCTTCATTTTCTCTCATTTCTTCACTCCTTTCGCCACCCACCGTCGTACTCTCTCAATATCTGACCCATTTTAGTGTTTTTTTTGCTCAAATTATGACACCCTCGTAACTTCTTTCATTTATTTCAATCAATTTATGCTTGAATTTTTGGGTGTTTTGCTAATTTTACTGATTGTCACCCCCTAATGCTAGGGTCAGTGTGATTTTCATTGATTTTGGTTTAAAAGTTGAAATTTATCCTTTCCCACATAATTTCTTGTTTCAATTTGATGAATTGCATGAAATTTGATTTGGTTTGTCATTTTGCTCACTAAATGTTGAAATTTGATGATTTTTTGTGCAATTAGGATTAATCTATTTTTTTTCTAGATAATTGATGTTGATTCCTAGTTTAATTTCATTTCAATTTTGAATTTTGCATAAATTACGTGTTTAATTTTTTCAATTTTAGGCAATTGTTAGATTAGGTTCTTTAGTTTCACTTTTAGGTTAAATTCGTAATTGCCTTATTAGATCAGTTTTATTTGTTAGTTGCAGTTCTTTTAATTTCAATTTTATTCTTAATTTGACTATTTGTTTAATTTTCTAATTATTTCTTTTTGCTTATTTATTTATTTATTTGTTTGTTTTATATTTTGGGTTTTATTATGTGTTTAATTTTACATTTAAGTATGTGTTTTTACAATTCCACAATTTAGCGAGTATATAAACCAAATGTGGGAAAAAATTTTATTTGTATTTTTATAGGAGAAGGGTCATCTAGAAACCCAAGTGGAGCTCATCAACCGTAAGAGCATGAAAATGTAGTTCATCTATCAAAGTGACACCACATGATACAATTCAATGCAGGAACACTAGAGGCTCAAATAGAAGAAGTTGGGGACTGAAATATGTATATATTATGGCGTTGGAGCAGATTGGCTTGGCCTAGTAGGTTCGGGACTTCATCAATATTGGAGCACGTTTGTTTCTTCGAAATCATGCCACCCTCGTATTAGGAGCTTACACTTAAGGTTCTCTCCACGTTCTTTGTTGAAAAAAGCCACTATGAATAGGACCGACTAAGGACGATCCATTTTAGGATGATGGGGGAGATGATTCGGATAAGTTACTCGGAATTCTTAGTGATGATGGGTCTTTACCACCAAGAGTTTGTGGGGATACAAGAATCCATAGCCCTTCGGATATACTTTTCGTATGAGATGTTTCCTCAATATGTCTGACGCACCATTAGCATAGAGGAAAAGTATGACCTCAGTAAATCTAAAGCGTCAACCCTTTGACACCCCGTACTCAAATACCTCTATGGGATCGTGAGTCATAAATTGAGTGGGCGGGATGATAGCCACGAAGTCAACAATGATGAGGATGTCCTCTATTTTTAAAGTATGAGCGAGCGAACACCAATTCACCTAGGGCATACGTTGGTTATGGTTTGGTTTATATGGGATTTATCTTAAGTTTTTTGATGAAGTTGGTAAATGAAATGCATTGGCATGCATGAATTGAAAGTTGAAAGATTCAACTTAAAACCAACAACGTAATTGTTAGTATTTAAATTTTAAACTTTAAAGTAAATAATTAATTGATATAATATTTTGTTACTTATTCTTAAAATTAGTATAATAGTATTGGGTAAATAATTAATTAATATAATATTTTGTTATATATTCTTAAAATTAGTATAATAGTATTGAGTATAAAATTATACCATTGCCAATTAATAATAATACGGTAGAGGAGGAGAAGGTCCCTGTAATTGTATAGTAAATTAGTAATAAAACTAAAATCTAATCAATTGTATTTCAGAATAGTTAACATTTTCCAACTGTATAGTTGATTGCTATCTCCATTTTCCTTATTTGACAAATGCATGGATATGTTGATTCTTTTAGCAATCTCTTTCAATTAAGTTGTTAAGTTAATTGGTTGATTGATTGGTAATGATAATTAAATTGTTATGCACATCATAGAATAGACTAAAAAAGCTAGCGGATTTACTTTCGAATACCACCTAAATTTGTCAAACCATTGGTCAGTTTTATCATAAGAAGAGAAGAATCTGGTTTTTCTTTTCTTTCACTTTTTGAAGAGACATGAAAAGAGGAGGAAAGAATAACAGTATGGTAGAAGGAAAAATAAGTGTATTTTGAATTTTTATGCAATAGAATACTATAATATAATTAAATGATGGGTCAAATCAGATTATTTGTATTCTTCCTTTATGGGTTTGGATTATACAGAGCTTTTATACGTGTATTGTGTAATTGTGTATGTTGAAAACTTGAATTGTTGGTTTTTAACTTATTGATGAATTGCCTTAGATAAAATTGATTTGTGTTGGATGAAATTGAATTGTGTATGATGTAATCATAAAAAATAAGTTATATTACATAAGATGAACATGCATATTGTGTAATTAAATATGTTGAAAAATTGAATTGTTGGTTTTTGACTTATTGATGAATTGTGTTAGATAAAATTGAATTGTGTTGGATGAAATTGAATTATGTATGATATAATCATATAAAATGAGTTATATTACATAAAATGGATATGCGTACTGTGTAATTGTGTATGTTGAATACTTGAATTGTTGGTTTTTGACTTATTGATGAATTGTGTTAGATAAAATTGAATTATGTTGGATGAAATTGAATTGTATATGACGTAATCATACAAAATGAGTTATACTACATATGATGGACATGCGTATTGCGTAATGAAATCATATATTCTTTATTTTGATATATGTTTTCATTTTTTTTACAAATAAATGGAAGAAAGTTCAACTACTCTTGAATATTTAACTGCTTTAGGAAGATACAATGATCTAGTTTGGGCTCACGCTATATTGGTCCCTGGTATGAAGAATCATACTATTTACTTATTTTGTAACTAGCATTTGAAAGGTAGAGGAATCACATGATTAAAGAAGCATTTAGTTAGGGTTAATGGAGATATGGAACCCTGTAAAAAGGTAAGCCATGTGAACTGACAAATGAAAACCTTGCTTGAAGAATATTAACACGAGAAAGATAGAATGGAGAGATTGAATTATGAAATTGGTAGTAGAAGTTCGTTTGCTATTGCTCATGATGGTACTGGAAATGTTGAAGGTGGTAATGGTAGTGGTGTTGTTCCTTCCCAGCAAGAAGAGAATGTTGCATCTGGATATGACGTTAGGAAAAGAAGAAGGTAGATGACTAATTTTTTTGTACCATGAGCAACTCTTAGAGCCCAACCTTCAATTCGAAGTGTCATGCAATCAAGAGATGCAACTCATAATGTAGATTTGTCAATGACTAGATGGTGGTATGATATAGATGTAGTATTCAATGCTTCCTAATCTTACTATTTTCAGCCTATAGTAGATGCTATAGCCTCTTACGGTTTGGGACACAAAACTCCTTCTATTGATGACTACAGAGATAAACTTTTGAGCTGCTTAATTTCTAAAATTAAAAGTTATTTGGGAGAAAAAAGAATAGATTGGGCTACTTATTGGTGTTCAATCATATGTGATGGTTGGACAAATAGGAGACATAAGCCTATTATTAATTTTTTAGTTTATTCTGTAAATGGCTTAATGTTTTTGAGGTCTATTGATGCATCTGGCCTTGTTAGGAATACTGATACTTTATTTGAGATATTTGATGAAGTTGTGAATGAAATACGACCAGAAAATATTATTCAGTTCATTACTGACAATAATATCACTTATAAAGCGGCGGGAACAAGGTTACAAAATAAGTATAATTTTTTTAGACTTCTTATGTTGTTCATTGCATTGACCTAATGCTGGAAAATATAGGGAATGCTAGGTATTTTTCTATTATTGATAAGACTGTGTAGAAAGTCAAAAGGTGACCAAGTTCATTTATAATAGTGTATGAGTGTTGAATTTAATGAGAAAGGAATTTATTAATGGTAGAAATTTGTGTTGCCTGTTGTGACAAGATTTGCAAGAAATTTCTTATCACTTAAGTGTTTTGTTATGATGAAGAAAGAATTAAGACTGATGTTTACAAGTAATAAATGAGTTACAACTCAACATGCTAGGTCTAATGTTGGATTGGAGGTTTCTAGAATTATACTAAAAGATAGTGAATTTTGGTCTCAATGTCAATTTGTTATCTAAGTTTATAAGCCTTTGATAAGGGTGCTTTGTTTGGCTGATAGTGATGAAAAGGCAACAATGAGTTATTTTTTAATGCCATGGAGAGGGAAGAGGAAGCAATCAAAGGCCAATATAAAGAATACACCTTTTTTGTGTACACCTTATCTTGCAGTCATCAATGACAGATGGGAAAGGCAACTTTCTTCTCCATTTTTTGTAGTTGGGGCGTTGTTGAATCCTAGTGTTTATTTCGTATCAGGTTTTACAAAGACAACTGAAGTTAATAGGGGAATATTATTCACTATTACAACAGTTGTTGCGTATGAGATGATGCAAGATATCTAGAGCTCACAAATGGAGCTTTATAAGCTGTTTTATGGAGATTTTGGAATGCCAATTGTTATTCGACAAAGAGCAAAACTTTTTCCAGGTATTAGCTTGTTCCCTTTTCTTACTTGTTGAAAATTAATTATCACTTTATTTTGTTTATAATGTTACTTTTATTATCTTACGACTTACAGTTTCTTAGTGGGATTAATTCAAAAGTGGTATTTCAAAATTGCAAAGGTTTGTAATTCAAATTTTAAGTCATTGTATGAGTGCAACATACTATGAAAGGAACTGGAGCACATTCGAATTCATTCATTTTAAGAAAAAGAATAGATTGAAGTAGAAGAGATTGAACGACTTAGTCTTCGTTCGTTACAATTTAAAGTTTCAGGAAATGTATGTTATTATTATTATTAATTTAGATATAATTTCTTATAATTTTTTAATAATTAAATTTTATTGCTTACTAGGACTTTAAACAAAATAAGTAATTCGATAGATCCAATTTGTATTGATAATATTGGTCTTTTGGTAGATTGAGTTTCTGAGGAACCGAGTTTGGTAGACGTGAATGACTTGGAAGATAATCTTGAATGGGAAAGCATTGACATGTCATTTGGTGCATTGAATTTGAATGAGGATAATGATGAGGCTACTCTCAATGATGAAATTTTTGTACGAAATGATAATTGTGGTTAGCGCAATTATAGCTGGTATCCTCCTGTAGATGATTCATGTAGATGATTGAATGAAGTTCCAGTTTTTGTTTCTCCTCTTCTTTTAATTTTACTTATATTTGATGTATATGTTAAATTCTATATATGCAACATAATTGTAAATGCTTTTGTTCATGTTTCACTTCTACTTGGTTGTTTTGTCAACACGAAATCTTGTCGTAAATTGTAATAGTTTAAGAGTTAAAGATATTTATTGTTCTTTTTATTTGATTTTAATGTAATTATTATTTATTATATGATGAAATTGTAATATTTTAAATACTTTGTATTGTTCTTAATTTTATATTTGTATGATGATGATTGTCTTTTTTATACTAATTGTGGTTATTATTTATATGTGAAATATTTGAAATTGTTATTATTTCATATTAATTGTGGTTATTATTTATTATTATAATTTTTTGAGATAAGGTTGACGTAAACTTATAAAGTATACAATACAATATGACAATGAACTATTATGCAAAATTTCAAAAAATTCAGGGACTATTTTATAAATTTAAAAAATTACCCAAAACGGTACTAATTATTGATCGGTACCGGTATAGTACCATACTAGAACCCAATCCAGTACCAGCACCAGTATGGTATTCATATCATTGGATGAGAGTCTTTGGGAAGTTACCACCGGTGAGGCTGTGCGATATCATGACTGCTAAAAATTTGGACATCATGAAGAATATTTATATGGTACGCAAGAGGCAAGGACTAACAGGAGATATCTATCGACTGATTGGACTTTTAGACAAGTAAGCGACTTTGGGCACAATTGGGGATCACCCCAATATAGCAAAGTAGCCACACCTAGATAGGGCTTACTACCATCTCAGAAGGGAGAAGCACCTCTGGAGGAGGCTACTGTAGGATCTCTTAGGGTGTCGACATCACTGGGATGTTGGGACCAGCTAAAGATAATTCGGGTAGAGAAGCGCATAGGGCGAATCATAGGAGTCCAGTGCACTATTTGAGTCTAACAAGCAGTGCTGACGAAGCGAATGGAGAGACAAGAGGTCCATGATAGATGGATGGAGGATGTTTTAATGCAGATGACAGGACATCTTGAGATATCCATCCCACCTCCACCATCTGGAGCGGTTGCATCATCTTCAGCTCTGTAGCAGTATGAGGCTCCGAGACCCGAGGATCCTCTGACGATGGACATGTCAGACTCATCAAGGGACCGACAATTTGGATGCTTTATTTTTATTTTTTAATCTTATTATTTATGTATATTTCTTTGTTATTTTATTTTATTTTGTCAAAACATTAGTAGTGCGATTTTATTTTATTTTATGTTATGTTTTTTTATTGTTTTACTTTATTTTACCTTATTTTATTTTATCCCTTTTTTAAATATTTTGCAAGGATGGTTTTACATAATTATGGATGGACTCTTTATCAAATTCAGAACATTTTAAATCTTATTATTCAGGAAAATACCAAGTCATAACTTTCTCACTTTTTGTGTTTTTGTTAATATTTTATTTATCTGTGCTTTTATTGTGTACAATAAGCTTAAGATATCTCTTCTCCACACTTAAAATTGTACACTGTCCCTAGTGTACCATGTTAAGCTTATTGTACTCTTTTTTATTAATTATTATTAACTGGCATCCTGATTTAGTTAAAATATGTCCAAATTACTTTGGATTATTGAACTGAATTAGTATGCAAAAGGATGAAAATTATAATAAACTTGCTTTTATAAGTTATATTTTTAGTAATCATTGGGATAGTTAATTTGAATGAAAGTTGCATATTATTTATGCACATAAGGCCCTTTTTTGTGAGCTTTTAAGCTTAAGAGCAATTACATTGCTATTTTAAGCTCTTTTATTCTTTAATGTGTGTTATTATACATAGTTGGATGATTCTAGAACTTGCTTTTATTACCATATTAAGACCACATTTGTTAAATTAGAAGTATTGAAATGATAAAGGATTTACATTTACTTGATTGCTTGACTTTGATTATATTGAAGAATTTTAAAGAGGTCCAATATTTCTTTGATTGTTGGTACATGGTGAATGCTAACAAAAATAAAAATAAAAATAAAAATCCAATAAAAAAGTAGTGTTAAAGTTATTGTACCAATGCAGTTAAGGTGTGAAGGATCTATGTTGTAAAGAACTAAGTTCGTGTAATTTTATTTTTGTAAATTTCCTTCGATGTTATCACCTTTTTTATTATCCCTATCATACATTTACCTAAGCCTCAATAAAACCTTATAACAAGATCATTTGATTTTTGTTTCTAGTTTACTTATAAGTGGTGGAGATATGATTTTATCACAAACTTAGGGTTACGAATCCTTATATGTATTAATTTGAGAGTTTCTACACTTTCTACCCTGAACACTTTGAGTGTATTGAGTGAATGTTTGGTAAGGGTGTGAGCAATTGTACTTTTGATTTTAAAAAGATTATCTATTTGATTGTTATTGATATTGTCTCACGAAAGTTGGTAATATGATAACTTGAACATAATTGTATGTTAATTTGATCGATATGATATAATAATTTAGAGTGTGGATGGATACTTTAAGGTTTATAAGAGATGAATATTTGTAAGTTTAATGATTTTGATTATGATTTGCTTAAGGACAACCAAGTGTAGGGATATTTGAAATAAAAAACTTATGATTATATTTTTATTACTGATGATAATTATATATTAGATAAAACTTAAATATAAGTTATTTTTAATTAATCAAATTTATTTTAATCTTTCATATCATATTTATCAATAAATCATTAATAAAAATTATTTATTATATTAAAATAAATAATTAAAAAATGAAAATTTATTTATAAATTAATATTTATTTTAAATATATTTTAGTTATTAAATCAAAATTTTATTTAAAATTTATATATTTTGAGGATACTTTAAATTTAATTATTTAATAATAATAATTTTAATTTAATTACAAAATTAACTAAATTATTGAATTAACTTAGTCTTAATTTCAATTAATTAAAAATAATATAAAATTAAATTATTCATAAATTCTTATTAATAATTAATAATTAAATAATATATATTTAGTTGATAGTAAATCAGATTATGGAAAAAACAGAAAAAGAAAACAACAATCAATTTTTTTTGAAGTTTTCATAAATTTTAAAAATAGAAAGAAACCAAAGCTAAAACTAGAAACAAAAAATTCAAATAAACATATTTTTTTTACTAAATTTGAAAAAATAAAAAGTAAAAAACATAAATGAAAACAAACATGCCATAAAAAAACATATTCTGAAAAAGTAGAACTATTCAAAATTGATTATATTACTTGATTTGATTCAAAATATGATCCGATTTTAAAATATTTCAGATGAGTGGTATCAAATTTATTACTATTTTAAATCTTAATATTTCAAATAACATATTTACTTTCAATTTTTTTTTGACAATCTTACAAAATTGATTGTTATGGAGATAATTTTTATGGAAAATTAAAGAGTGATATTTTGTACATAACGTTTTCAAGCTTCATCTCAATATCATAATCAAGAAAGTGGCTTCTTTTGGAAAAGTAAAAGTCGGCTAGTGCCATCAATATTTTTATTCTTCTATACTCGTCTTCTTTTGTGAAAAATAAAAAATCCTTCTTAAAGGTGCAATTGACAATCACATGCATATTTTTTTCTGAACTAATGAAAAATTTTAAAAATAGGATTCGTTGACCATTGCAAATGATAAGTAAATCAGCATGAATTGGGAACTTTTTTGGGTCGCATCACTCTCAACAAGTGTAGTACACAAACTGTATAGATCGAAACCAAAGTGGAAGTGATTATCAGAGGTTTATCATGGCTGCTAGGCCGGTTACTTTATAGATCATGTTATTTATTCAATTTGGATAATGATGTCTGGTTTTTATTGGAAACATTACACCTAATTCACCACGAACAATGGAAAGAATCCATTACCGTGATTGCTTCAAGCACCATCGTGTTAAAAAAAAAATCTTGTATATACCCACACAAGATGTGTATGACATCTATTCTTGTATATAGTGTATGATGGTTGACGAAGCAATAATTTTATTTCTGGAATTGAGGCTTTAATGCATGTTTTTCCTGTACAAACTTATTTTGATGATATGATCAAGTCTGTCATAGTTATCTTTCTAGTGCCCACGATTAAACACAATTGCGGTTGCATCACTGTGGTCCATGATTAAAACTTTGTTGCCAGTCAAGGAAGTGTTAGTTTATGTCTTTCAATCAATCAATTGGGCTGTAGTTTAGTAACAATTATTTAAAGACATTATTTATCTTGTATATGATTAGATGTATATGATAGAGTTCATGAGATAATTATACATTGCAAATAAAATTATAATGAGATTATAATTATGAGATTTATATTGCATTTATGTATCATCCTTAAATTGTTCCTAGTTATTGTTTTATAAAGACTAGAGATTAATAGAACGTAAAAAGACTAACACATATTATATTTTTCCTTATAAAGGAAGTAGTCGATTTCATATACTAAAGTATGGAAATATTTAAACAAACAGTTGGAATATAAGTGGAAGTTTGTCCCACATGGAAAGAATATATGACCTTGAGCATGCATAGAAGCCTAGTGAGTTGCTCCTCCTATCACCAATTGGTTTTAGGATGGAACCTCATCTAGGCTTATATGTGCTCGGTTTATTTGGGTCAAATCTTACAAAAGTTGACATGGTATCAGAGCAGGTTGCTCCTAGGTTAGTTGTCACCACCTCGACACGATAAACTGTGTCATGTGTTGGGTCCTAAATTAGTCCACATGTGAGGGGGGCATGTTGGAATATAACTAGGAGTTTGTCCCACATGGAAAGAATATGACGCAGAAAAATAAATGGATTAAAATTCCCAAAAAACCTAACGTCCAGTAGATAGATCGGAAATCTCTAAGACCTAGCAAACACAACTTAAGAACTTAAGGTATATAAAACCTTAGACCTGGAAAGATGCGGTTTGAAGAACCCTCGAGAGTTGAACGTCATGAAGGATTATCACGCCTTCGATAAGGAAGTGTTCAAAAATTGAATGTAAGACTTGATAACAATAAACTCACAAACTCACAAGTTTGCAATTTATAATCAAAAGAGAAGTGTCTTCTTTTATAACAGAAAAAGGTATTTATAGTATAGGAGTATGCCTAGCGCCATAAGGTAAAATATCTAAATTAATTAAGAACATGGTCTAGAGACTAAATAGGAAAATTAATTCAAAGAGCAGTATTTGGGATAATTTCCTTTGAAGCTCGATTCTTTTGCCAAAATTGTCAAAGGAATAATTTTTGAGATAATTTTCCTCGGGAACTCAATTCTCTACCAAATTTATTCCCGCGCTTTGTCCATGCTTGCTATAATGGTCCAATTGACATAATGGGACACCTCCTCCTCAGGTTTGCCACTCAAATTCTTCATTTGAATCTCCCGAATCAACCCCGCCATTAACTCCTTAATTCTCTTAACATGGGCTCAGGTTATTGGTCCAATTGGCACATACAAAGGGTCCTGTTGCCTTATCTTGGTCTTGTTCGTATCATCCTCTCCTTCGTCAAGGGGATTCGTCCACAAATCAACACTTGCGTCAAAAGGAGATAAATCACTAACATTGAAACTGGTCGATGCATTGTACTCACCTGGGAGCTTTAATTTGTATGAGTTGTCGTTGATCCTTTCAATGACTTGAAACAGTCCATCCCCTCGGGGTTGCAGCTTATTTTACCTTTGCTTCGATAGCCTCTCTTTATGCATATAAAGCCATACCCAATCACCTAGTTCAAAGATAACTTTACATCGTACCTTGTTGGCCTTGCTGGTATACTATTCATTCTTCTTCTCAATTTGAGCTTTCACTTTCTTATGAAGTAACCTCACCAATTCTGCCTTCCTCTAGCTATCTAAACTACAAGATAGGGCATCTATTACCACATTCTCCTTACCCTGTTTGTATTTGATCACATATAGAAAGGACTCAATGAATTCCATCCATTTGGCATATCCTTTATTCAGACTACCTTGTCCCTTTAGGTTCTTTAATGACTCGTAATTAGTGTGAATCACGAACTCCTTTAGCCATAAATAGTGTTGCTATATCTCCAATGCTCTAATAAGGGTATAGAGCTCCTTATCATACATAGGATAATTGAGTGGTGCCCCGTTGAACTTCTCACTAAAATATGCAATGGGTCTTCAATCTTGCATTAACACAACACCAATACCTATTCTCAAACGTATCACATTCAATTTCAAAAGTCTTAGAAAAATCGGGTAAATCTAGAACAAGTGTAGAGCACAAATTTTCTTTCATCAAATTAAAAGCTATTTCTTGTGACTTGTCCACGTAAAATCCTACATTTTTTAATTACTTTAGTTATGGGAGCAGCTAGTGTGCTAAAATCTTTAACAAATATGCAATCATCCCATGAAAACTTCTTACCCCTGTGATGCTTTTAGGTGTGGGCCATTCCTTAATTACTCTTACCTTTTCCTCATCCACCTCGACTTCATCATAACTCACAACAAATCCAAGGAAAATAACTTTATCCATGCAAAAATGACATTTTTGAATATTAGCATAAAGTTTTTCCTCTCTAAGTACATTTAGCGCCTTTCTTAAAAATCCAATGTGAACCTCTAAGCATGTACTATAAATAAAAATGTCGTTAAAATATACCACAACAAATTTACCGATCAAGTTATGTAAGACATGATTCATTAACTGCATGAAAGTACTAGGTGCATTTGATAAACTAAATTGCATAACTAACCACTCATATAAGACATATTTTGTTTTGAATGTTGTTTTCCATTCATCACCTTCTCTTATCCTTATTTGATGATAACGACTTTTTAAATCTATTTTGCTAAAAAATTTAGCCCCATGAAGCTCATCTAGCATATCATTTAACCTTGGAATAGGATGGCGATACTTTATCATTATGCTATTAATGGCTCTACAATCAATGTACATCCTCTAGGTTTCGTCTTTCTTAGGCACGAGCATGACTATTACAGCACATAGGCTTATACTTTCCCTCACGTACCCTTTTCTCATAAGTTTCTCTACTTGCCTTTGAAGTTCCTTTGTCTCCTCAGGGTTACTCCTATAGGTTGTTCGGTTTGGAATAACATCCCTAGGTATAAAGTCTATATGGTGTTCAATTCCCCTAATAGGTGGTAACTCACTAGGTATCTCCTCGGGGAATACATCCGCAAACTCCTGCAATAAAGAAACAACCAAACTGGGGAGAGAATTGTTAGTCAAATTAAGAACAAGGAGAGACATCCTGTATACCAACAAAATTAATTTTTGGTTTTCCAATAGGGCCCTTATAATCTCACCTTTCCTTCCAAGGAAACTCTTTCTTTTTGTATTTTCCTTTTTTTCCCTCTCGTTTTGCCATTCAAACTTTCTTCGTCTTTTACACTCATTTTGTCAATATTTTTTGTTTGCAATCGCTCATCTACCTCCTGCTTCAGCTTAACTTGGTCCTTATAGACCTATGGAGGTGTTAAAGGGCCCAATATAATCGGCCTTTCGTCCATCTTGAAGCTATACCAATTCTTGTAACCATTATGTATGGCTTGTCTGTCAAACTTTCAAGGCCTTCCTAATAAAATATAGGTTGCTTGCATTGGAACTACATCACATAACACCTTATCGGTATAAGTCCTAATAGTGAATTTTACTAGCACCTATTTGTTCACCTTGACCTCGCATATGTCATTGAACCATTGCAACTTATAAGGTTTGGGGTGTTTGATCAATGGTAACCCCATCTTCTCTACAAAAACTACACTAGCCACATTAATGCAACTACTTATGTCAATAATCATACTATGAGGCTTTCCTCCCATAAAACACCTGGTATGAAAAGTACTTTTCCGTTGCAAGTCTATCTCATTCACCTACGCCTGAGTATTAAGGGCTCTCTTAGACACCAAAGTTGTTGGGATAACCATTAGTTCTGAATCTTCATCATCCTCATAGGCCTCATCATCTGCTTCTGGCATCTCGTCTTCCTCACTTTTCTCATCTTCTATCTCAATAACCCCATTCCTGTTCACCATTGTCCTCTTGTTGGGACATTGAGAACCTTTATGCCCACCCCTTGACATTTGAAGCACTTAATGTCCCGATTCTTAGAAGATGTAGTCCCTACTTTATCCTTGTGCTTTTGTGTCAGTTCTTCTTTCCCTATTGACGATTCCCCTTTACTCTTACAACCTAACTTATCTGACCTTTCCTTGCCCCACTTAGGTTTTGAGAAACTACTAACTCCAACTGTAGGCTTGGAAGTCACTCTCCGCTTCAACTGATTCTCCATTTTCATTGCTATATGCACCAATTTTTCCAACTCCACATAATGGTATAATTCAACCATATTAGATATCTCCCTATTTAGACCGATTATAAATTGTGCCATTATAGCCTCCCAATCCTCCTCAATGTTAGCCCGAATCATATTCATCTCCATCTCCCTAAAATAGTCATCCACACTTTGATTTCCTTGAGTCAAAGTCTATAACCTGTGATGAATCTCCCTATAGTAGTGACTAAAGACATATCTCGTTCTCATGACAACCTTTAATTCTTCTCACGTCCCTATCGGCCTCTCCCGTTTTTCTTCCTACCATTAAGTAATTGATCCCACCAAACTAATGTGTAGTCCATTAATTCAGTAACTTCCAACTTCACCTTTTTCTTCTCTAAGAAACTATGACAGTCGAGCATCAGCTCCACCCTCTTTTCCCACTCTAGGTAGGCTTCTGGATCATTCTGTAAGGTTCCGATCATACATCTCATACATAATAAATATCAAATATACACAGCAGAAAATAAAACGGAACCTAAAACTATATCTACTCATGCATATAGATATAGAAAACAAAAACATGAAATGTAAGATGGTTACATACCTTTTTGACGATCTCCTTCGTTCTTTAATCTTCTCCTCATTGGGTTGTCGTAAATCACAACAATTAACATAGACCGTATATAATAAAAGTCCATACGAAGATAAAAGGATGAAACCTCACTAGGAGATGGCTAGAATTCCTTCTTTGTGCTAGCAATGACAAGAACTCTTGTGAGAGTTAGAGAGAAAAAGAGTGTATGTGTAAGAAAGAACCTTTCTTTCACTTGTGTCTTACGCAAGATGTATGAAAATCATCTATATTTTTTGCACTATTTGGCCTTTCCATAACCCCTATCACTAATGGATAGTTATGGGAAGTTAATGGTCATGAATAGCATGTATTAATGAAAGTTATGGGAAGTTAATGACCATAAATAGCATGCATTAGTGGAAGTTTGGGAAGTTAATGGCCAAATTGGCAACCAACAATACTTATTTCTAATCCATTCCATGCAACGTTTTCTACCGTAATCACATCACGATACAATCTTGAAACACTCTCTCATATCTTGAATCACCATTCAAAACCATTTTACTCATCCTTCAGATCTCAAATGTGTGTGACCCATTAGGTTCACGGTTATGTTGGCCACTTGAATTAACACTTAATTCAAGTAAATCAAGAGTGGTATCTAGCAACAGGTCATGACCCCCAAGTGACCACTACGAACCCTTCCATATGCAATGTTGCCATGCAATTTGTCCTTTCACCTTCTATACCTCACTAGACTAACTACGTCACATCTACTCTACTAGACTCACTATAGCATGTTTTGAAACAAAAACCTTTTATTTCAAAACATGGTAGAACTGATATCCTATAGTTTTCTTAGAATATCCTACAAACTGACACTTGCCAGATTTAGCTTCAAGCTTATCTGACTGAATCCGCTTCACATAAGCAGGACAACCCCAATCTTTCATATAAGAAAGATATGGTTTTTTATTAATCTATATCTTATATAGAGCAACATCAATAGACTTGATTGGGACTCTGTTTAATACATAAACAAAAGTTTCGAGTGCATACCCTCAAAAGGATTTTGGTAAATTTGCTAAACCCATCATAGACCTCACCACGTCTAACAAGGTTCGGTTTCTCCTCTCAGCTAAACCATTGTATTGTGGCGTGTAAGCTGGAGTCCATTGGGACAATATTCCATTATCCCTGAGATAATCTAAAAACTCTTAGCTTAAGTATTCACCACCTCGATCCGATCGAAGTGATTTAATATTTCTTCCAAGTTGTTTCTTAACTTCATTTCTGAATTCTTTGAACCTTTCAAAGGCTTCAGACTTGTATCTCTTAAGATACACATACCTACATCAAGAATAATCATTGATAAAGGAAATGAAGTATACGAAACCACCTTTGGCATGTATGGACATTGGACCACATACATCAGTATTTATTAGGTATAAAAATCATCAGGTGCCTTCTTCTGCTTCAAGGACTCCAAATAGGCCTTACAGATTCTCTTCCAGTAGCCATCCTTGCCACAATAGAAGAAAGTTCCCCTTGAGGTAGTCTTATTTGCTTTCTTGACACCTCCCTTAGGCCCTGCGAACTTCTTTTTCTTTTAACTATTTTTCTTCAAACCAGAAGAGTCCACCACATCACAACCTTATCCTTGCGGATAGATGGCTCAACTGCCTTAACCATATTGACCAGCTTGGGAATTGTGCTAGATATATTGTTCATCTAATAGTTAAGCACAAATTGTGAGTAATTATCGGTTAAACCTGTTAGAATTAATTCAATACTTAATTCATGATCCAAAACAAAACCCAAGGAGGCCAACCGCTCGATGTAGACATTCATCTTCTGTGCATACTGCACTGGAGATGTCCCCTCAACCAGCTTGGAGCAGAAAAGCAATCACGAAGTCTTGAACCTCTCGGACCTTGCTTGGTAATCAAAAAGCTCCCTAAGATGATAGACTATGGTATGGGCATCCATAGTCTCGTGCTGCTTTTGCAACTCCAGTGACATAGTGTATGCACTGGAGATGTCCCCTTAACTAGCTTGGAGCAGAAGAGCAATCGCGAAGTCTCGAACCTTTCGTACCTTGCTTGGTAATCAAAAAGCTTCCTAAGATGATAGACTATGGTATGAGCATCCATAGCCTCATGTTGCTTTTGAAGCTCCGGTGACATAATGTATGCACTGGAGATGTCCCCTCAACCAGCTTGGAGCAGAAGAGCAATCATGAAGTCTCAAACCTTTCAGACCTTGCTTGGTAATCAAAAAGCTCCCTAAGATGATAAACTATGGTATGAGTATCCATAGCCTTATGCTTCTTTTGCAGCTCCGGTGATATAGTGGCTAGCATAATACAACTAGTCATCTCACTATCATCGAGATGCTTCCTATATGCCCTTTGATCATCATCAAAAACATCAGCAGCAGAGGGATTAGGAAGTGGTTCTTCTAAGACATACCTAAGTTTCTTGGACTTGAGAACTATTCTTAAGTTCCTGAGCCAGTTAAGGAAGTTTGGACCAGTCAACTTGTTAGCTTCCATCAATGATCTTAGATTCACATTAGTACTCATGGTATTAACTCGGGCAATAACAACCTTTTTGTCAAAAAGAGAAAAATTAGAATGTACTTAAATGCATGTCTATAAGGACTTTAATAACACGCATTATAGCTCCCACTATTTTCACGAATCCATAACCCTCAATATAAATCCGAGAGAAATCATAAAGAAATTCTCCTAGTGGGTCGATATCCAATATCTCTAAGAATGACCTTGGGTTTGCCTAATAAGCCACCTTAGTTCAATTAGAAGGTATTGATCATACCAATTGCATCTCCAATACAACTATCGAATCTAGCGTTATCAACTGTTGATGCTTGGACACTCATTGGGCTATCAACTCTTGACACGTGTACATCTAATATACACTACCCAACTTCACTTTTGTCTATGTTAATCTTAGATTTGTCCAACAAACCAATGCTTCTAGTTAAAACTGACCCATTAATCTGAAAATCCTATTTCTATGGCTTGAATATATCCATGTAATGCCGGCTTAAGTTTGCCCAACAACCCTAACGTTAAAAGAACTTTGGTTATCGCCATATTAAAAGAAGACAATAGTTTTAATAAGATCTCATCTAATACATATACATACATACATACATCTATATATGTGTGTGTGTGTGTGTGTGTGTTATATGTGTGTGTGTCTATATATGTGTGTGTGTGTGTGTATCTACCCAATCAAATTGGGCCTAAGCCTATAACCATCCATCATGCGAGCCCACACATTCTCCTAACCATGCATTCTCTAATGCATATATGTAAGCACATCATTTTGGTTATAACATCTTATGGATCCTAATATGAAAGCCCAATCCAACACGTGAATCTAAGCCTAATCCAACACTTAGATTTACTATCTTCCTTTTGCTAACCTGGCTAAAAATTACTATTATATGTTATTTCATTTGGAATTAATATTAATCTAATTAACATGAATCCCTAATTCCATAAATTAATTCATAATTAATTTACCTTAAAATAATTATTTGATGTGCAAAATTAAACAGCTTCAATTTTGTCACACATGCCAATTTTTGTAGTCTTACTAAAAAATCTTTTGCTCTACTAAAATTAATTCAAATTTAATTTCTATAATTTCCCAAAATTTTTAGAATATCAAATCATCATTCCAAGCATCTCTAGGTCATTTCATAATGATCAAACTAATTTAGGAATCACGCAAAAATTATTATAATCACTGAAACACCGATAAGACTCCAAAAATGACAAATATGACTTCTAAAATTTTTTTGGAAATCAAATTTCGCGCAAAATCATTTAGGCATGCATCAAACATCAAATTCACATATTTTTATCATATAAAAATATTTTTAAGGTTCTATAACCAAAATATAAGCACACAAAAACATCAAACAAAACAGATCCTACAATTTTCTGGGAAACTGTCGAGATCTGAAAATTGTTTGATAAAATTATTAAAATAATTTTAATAATTCAACAAAAATTACAGAGGCATAAACACATCCCAAATATGTTCCAATAATTTTTCCAGAATCAAATTCCATGAAAATCATGTATAACTTCATCAGTTTAGCCTATAGACATCACATGCCCAGCAGAAAAACAGATTTCATTCATGTTTTTGTAAATTTCAAATTAAATAATTTAATCACATTAGAAATATTTTCAATCATACTAAATCATTCACGTATATCTTATGAATATATTGGTGAAAGAAAATCGTGAAAACCATTTTTTATAATTAATTTAAAACAAAACATTACTGGACTCTAAGTTATCACAACCATGAAAACAATTTTCACATGTCATGTATTCTACATCTAATAAGGCACAAGATGGCTCTGATACTACTGTAAGGTTCCGATCATGCTTCTCATACATAATATATATCAAATATATGCAGCGGAAAATAAAGTGGAACCTCAAAAACCATATCTGCTCGTGCATATAGATATATAAAACAAAAACATGAAATATAAGATGTTTATATACCTTTCCGACGATCTTCTTTATTCTTTAATCTTCTCCACGTTGGGTTGTCGTAAACTACAACGATTAACGTAAACCGTCTCTAATAAAAGTCCACACAAAGATAAAAGGATGAAACCTCAGTAGGAGTGTAGCACCCCCTTATCTTAGAGTACTTAACCAATGATAATGGCACGATACTTTCAATCACAACATTCGCTTAACATGGCATCGTCTATGCTTATTCTCTTATGAAACATCATCAAGAAAGTCACAATATTTTAAAACCAAAATTTCCTCATTTCATTTCATGAAAACTAAATATCTACAATGTATCTTTCAACATCATAGCTTAATACAAAAATGTGCTACATGAAAGAGGATAATACACAAAATCTACCTAATCTTTCCATATCCAGCTGACCGACCTTTAAGTCATTTCTTCTTGTTCCTAAAAGTAAAAGTGTCCCTCAGTAAGTAAAGTTGTCCCTCAATCCTGAAAATTCAACGTTGCAATTTTGGTGAGTTTTGCGAACTCAATCAGGTAACCATATTGATGGTTCACTCAATTCATGCATCACATCAATATATATAACATATATTTCACAACTTTGCATAATTGATCACATATCACATTCTCACTCAAAAGTAGACAATTTGGCATCTCAATCAATCAAATATACTTATAAAATGCATAAGAAATGCTCATGTAACTCTTTTCCAATTATTACGTTGTTGTGTCCGAGTGCCTAAACTATTCCGTATCCATTGTGAATACCGGGCTCATTTATATTGTTCCTTATCCGTTGGAGATATAGGGCTCATTTTACATAGTGAGCCTTTGGCTCTTAATCACATTTGGAGCTTTAAGCTCATTTTCGGTGGCTACTCAAGT
>JAOSBP010000003.1:22552784-22568622 GCA_027563825.1 Erythroxylum mucronatum
TTGTTATTATTATTATTTGTTAACTTTTTTACTAATACAAATCATTCGTTTTAAAATAATCAATGAATTACATATTTTCAAATACTGATGGGGTATTTTAGTCATTGACACTGTTTTTATGTTCTGTCAATTGTAACCAAACACATTTTTGTTCTCGAGACAGAGACAGTTTTACCTGTTTTGTCCATCACAACCAAACATTTCATTGTCTCCAATTTTTGTTTTATTCTATCTCCAAATTTTTATCTGGTTCTGTCTCTACGTACTGAAGATAGTAACCAAACGCAACTTGGGTGTAACCTAGCTCGACTCAAAGTTAACAAACTCACCTGAGTTGACTCAAACTTCGAGTTCTTTTATAGACAATTTTTGAATTTTAGATCAAGCTCGAATTTATTGGCTTAGTTCCGGTTCAAAAGCTTAATTGAATCGCCACCTCATCAGTAGCCTCATCAGTAGCATTTAGTTAATGGATGATGTGTGTTCTTCATGTTATGTATATTTCGCTATTATTTTTAACACAAGTAAAAAAAGTTTTAAAAAATTTAAATTTAAATTTGTTCTAAGAATCTTAAAAATTAGGATTTTTTAATGATTTACTTAAACTGAAAGGTAACCTAATTTATTTTTATTCTAAATTCTACAATCTAATGTATAAAGGATAATCAATTTTAAAGTGTTCAAATTTTTAATTTTTTTTATCTAGTATTCAAATTTTTAGATTTTTCAATTAAGTGACTAATTTTTTAAAATTTTAACAATTTAGTTCAAAACGTTAATTTTGTTAGTTATGTGTTAATTTGGTTAAAAAAAGTTTTTGTTGTCCGTGATATTTAAATGTTTACTTGAAAAAATAGCGACTATGATTAGATTGGATAGAGAACATTTTTTCAAGTGAACTCATACATATAACGAACAACAAAGATTTTATTAGCCAGATCAATAAATTGGTAACAGAACTGATGTTTTAAAGTTTTAAAAGTTTGATTACGCAATTAAAAATTTTAAAAATTTATACACTAAATTGAAAAAATTGTAAAAGGTCAAGCATGTTAGTATTGATTGTCCCAACATATAAATACAGGCTTTCTTCACAAATGAAATCACCCGTGTCAGTTTTGCTGTTCCAACCATGTTCTAATTCATCTCTTCCGCACATTTATATGGGACCCACATAAATGTGTAGATGAGATGAATTGGAACAGCAAAACTGGCACAGGTGATCACGTCCCCTTTCTTCATGCTAGTCAAATTGAGAATTCTCAAATTTCAGGATCCAATCACCTGATCTTGCAATTAAACGTAGGAAAGCTAAAGACTTTCTGAATCCTGTGTTGGTGCTTAACCTTCATCAATACAACTAAAACCCATCTAATCAAAATATTTTTTAATAGAATGTTTCTCTAATCTGGATGATCATTAACTGGATTGGTTCATTTATGATTTAATGGATTGATGGATTGATTTTCATGATCTAAAATAGTCTGTCTCGATGGTTTGTTTGGATTCAGTTCAGAGAAATTCTAGGAAAAGGAGCTATGAAGACTGTGTACAAGGCATTTGATGAGGTTCTTGGAATGGAGGTCGCATGGAATCAAGTGAAGCTGAACGACATGTTTCGTTCACCAGAGGAGTTGCAGAGGCTATACTCAGAAGTTCATCTGCTCAAGAGTCTCAATCATGAATCCATCATGAAATTCTACACATATTGGGTCGACATTGACCAAGGAACCTTCAACTTCATCACTGAAATGTTCACCTCTGGCACTCTGAGACAGTAATGGAGATACAATCCTTGCTATTTTGCAACATCTGATTTCTTAAATATTTATCCTCACAAACTGTTTTCTTAAGCTGTTATGCAATATCTGATTCAGATACAGGCAGAAGTACCCAAGAATCGATATTCGAGCAGTTAAGAATTGGGCACGGCAAATCCTGCGGGGTCTTGCCTATCTTCACAGCTGTGACCCTCCTGTGATTCATAGAGACCTCAAGTGTGATAATATCTTCATTAATGGCCATCTAGGTCAAGTCAGGATTGGTGATCTTGGTTTAGCAGCTGTTCTTAGAGGATCACAACATGCTCATAGTGTCATAGGCAATCCCTATCTCCTTCTTCCATAGTCTGCATTTATATCTCCTTATTCCACAGTCTGCATTTAAGTAATTATGAAACTTCTATAAGTTCTGATATGTTCCATCTTCTATTTCTGGATGCTTTTGCATAGGCACACCTGAGTTTATGGCACCGGAACTTTACGAAGAGGAATACGATGAATTGGTCGACATCTATTCCTTTGGAATGTGCGTGTTAGAGATGCTGACTTCTGAGTATCCATATAGTGAATGCTCAAATCCTGCACAAATTTATAAGAAAGTGACTTCGGTTAGTTGCAGACTATGACTTCCTGTAGTATTGTTTATCTCCACCATCAAAACCTGAGGTGCTTGTCATGTCTGCTTGGTTGGTTTTACAGAGAAAGTTGCCTGAAGCATTCTACAGAATTGAAAATTCTGCAGCTCAGGAATTTGTTGGGAAATGTTTGGAGACTGTTTCAAAGAGGTTATCAGCAAAAAAGCTTCTGATGCACCCTTTCCTTGCATCTGATGAATCAGAGTTGTTACCTATTCTGAAGGTACCAATTCAAAGTAAAATTCCTGATGAAACACTGGAAGACACTGTCCCTGAATCAACTAAGACTACAGATATGACTATCAAGGGAACCATGAATCCTGAAGATGACACAGTTTTTCTCAAATTGCAAATCTCTGACAAGAAGGGTAAATCCTGAAGATGTCTTTAGCTACTTTGCCTGTAAGTTACTGCATTAGGAAAAGCACCTTGTTGTTGATCTGTACTTATTACGTGATTCAGGTCACACAAGGAACATACACTTTCCTTTCGATATCCTGAACGATACTGCTATTGATGTTGCGATGGAGATGGTGAAGGAATTGGAGATTAGTGATTGGGAACCAGTGGAGATTGCTGAGATGATAGAGGAAGAGATCTCATCTCTAATTCCAACCTGGAAAGATTGGGGCTTCAACCAAACTCATCATCAACAACAACGCTTCAGCTATGAACATGAAGACCTCAGCTACAATAAGACCCCAAATCCGCTCTACTCAAACTCTTCTCTGTCTTCGTCCCAAGCTTCTCTTTTGGGGTTAAACTCTTCTTATGACTATCACCTTCCTCCTGAAAGACCAGACATCACTTCCATTGATGGTTGGCTTCAAGGTACTGTCAAGTTCACTGTTTTCCCTTTTTTTCTCATTCCTTAACATTTTCCTATTTTGATCCTGCTCGCACACAGGAGAGCCGTTTATGAATGATGATACAAGTTCTGAAAGCTCTATGAACTCTTACAAGTATTCAACCTTACACTACTGCTCAGTCAATGAAGATGATTATGAAACAAGTCCTGGAGAAGAACATCCAACTCTTTCCACTGCTAAGATTTGTCACAGGTCCACCAGGTTCTGTCAGAGTAAGAAACAAGGACAAGAGCAGGAGTCGTCCCGGAGATGTGGGAGCTCACCAAAACCTGTACAAAGAAAGCTAAGCAGGAATGGGTCATTCATGGACATAAGAAGCCAATTGTTGCAGAGATCACTGATGGATATGATCCATAAGAGACGCCCGTTCAAGACCGTTGGAGCTGTTGAGAACATTGGGTTTCATGAATCTGGTTTTCCACATTTCATGTGATGATGATGACGATGAAAAATGAAATGTTAGATTTCAAATGGTGATGTGTTCTTATTATGTTTGATCATTGATACTTATTGTGCTTTCATCTTTGTTATGTGAGAATTTGGAGCTTTACTTTGTAATGTTTGTTTTTGTACAATATCTCTACATGAACCCTTCTAATAGTTTTGAGTTTGGATTTTTGAATAAGAAAAGTTGCAAGGGACTTTGTATGCAAATGTTCTAAGTTACTATATCCAACTATTGAATAGGGATGGTAATGATATTTAGAGATGCCATCCAACCAACTCGATCCAAGTTGATTTTTTGTTTGTTTCTTACGGGGTGTTCTAGAAGGGTCCCAATTATGAGAAGGCACCTTTAAGCCATCGACACTCAGACTAACCCAATCCAAGTTGATTTTTATAATACAAGCCTGATCAAAGTCTAGTTAAGTTTAGACGGTCTTAAAATTCGATTGGTTTATTGACAAAACGATGTTTTCTTTGAAGTGATTTAGGTAGTTGAAGTAAGGTTGAATTGACCTTCTCAAATCTAAAATTAACCTAAAATCTTATTAACTTAAACTTTACTTGCCGACTTTAAATTAGGTCAAATTAAACCTTTTTTTATCATCCTTAATACTATTTTTTGGTTATCTTAAGGAAGGTATTAAGCCTTAGCGTGTGGGCTTAAAATGTAATGGGCCTAAAACGGAGCCCAATATAAATGACAACGTCATCAGATGGTGGGACCACAATCTGACGTGTCAGCACGCGATGTCTCCGATCGAACTCGGAACGTGCACACCACGCCAAAGTTCAAGTGTCCCACTCCCACAGACACTTCACCTTTCTTCTTCTTTCTCTGCATCGATCTTCCTTTTTTCACTTTCCAACCAAAAATGTCTCTAGATCGCCTCCCCAGCGAAATCAACCTATCAGCGCCGTGTCCATCGCCAATCCCCACAGGAAAAGGATCACGCTCGGCCACCGACGACGTCTTCTCCGTTTTTCTCAACAGCTCCTTGAACGTCCCGGACCTCACACTCCCGGAACCCCTCTCCGCGCGCCATCAGCCTCCCGCCGACGTAGCCCTCCCATCGCTAGAGTCACTAGACGACGGCGAGTCTGTGGATCGGGTTCTGAGATCGGCCAGAGAGCTCGGCGTGTTTAAGATCACATGCAACGGCCGTTTCGCGGAGTTGCCAGAGCGGTTGGAGTTGGACCGGGTTTTCCGGGCTTTGGAGGACATGGACACAGGATTTCGCGGGAAACTGAGCCTACGTGGCGTTTCGAAGCAGCGTATCGCGTGGGTTCGCTCCAACAAGGCTAAACTCGAGTGTTTCGGCCACGAAACGTTTCGTGATTTTAGGTATACTGCTGGTTTTTGCACGTTTTGCTTAATCCAAACGGTGCCGTATGCTTTGCAGGCCTGGACTTGACTGAACATATGCCCAATGAATGATAATCTGTGCTAGACTTGAACTTTTCGGCCCATATTTGACACATTGTGGGCTTTTATTTTCTTTTATTGCTTTCTTCATGTTCTCCGACGTCGTTGGCAACAGGGTCGGGCCGATCTCTATTATGATCCGAAGATAGAGTTGATAATAGATTAAGATTGGTCAAGTCCAAAACTTTTGAGCCCGTCTAATTACGGAATTGACCAAAATGACGTTATTTTGTAAGTTCTAACAGCTCTTGAGTCAAACGAATTGGACCGACGTGATCCTACCTTGTTACCAATTCTATTCACAAGCTTCAGGTATTCGGGTTAGAATACAAACTCAGTCCAACACTATTGCCAACTTAAAGAACATGGAAAAACCAACAAAAGAAATTAATAGTCCACAATATGTCAAATATGAGCCCAAAAAGTTTAAGTCTAGCATTGAAACAGATCATCATTCATTGAATACATGTTCAACCAAGTCCAAATTAACAATTTCATCTACAAAGTAGTTCTTATGGTGTCTAAGTAGTTGAAGGGGTCTCTTTGATCTAATGGTGTTGGCTTTATTGATTTGTATTGATTTGCAGTGAAAAAATGGAACAGGTTGCAAGTAAACTTGATTCAATCGCGAAACTCTTGAGCAGATTATTTTATGAGTACATTACTAAGAAGGAGAAGCCACATGAGCATAAGAGAATGCATGTAAAAGAGCCAGTGCTTAGCTTGTGCAGATATGATGAGGACCAGGAGGATACTGGTAATAGACATGATGTTACTATAGACAGTGGTTTGGATGATCACGCTTTCTGTCTCCACCTTCCTACTACACATTCTAAGTTTGTTGTTCAATCTGCAAGAGGTCCTCTTTCCTTTGAAGCAGACCCTGATACAGTTGTTGTCACCATTGGACAACGCATTGAGGTCATTCTTTTCCCTTCTTTTCTTTTCTTTACGGGTTAACATAAAAAATTAACTCATCTCTTAAATCCGACATGAATTAATTAAACTCAAATTAAGTAAATAATTTAAGATAATTATAATAAATTATTAATTTGAGTTAGATTTAACGTAGTTAAATCAAGGCTGAGCGCTATGTTACATCACCATATTAGCATATTTTGATTGGTCTATGTGTATGTTAATGAAACTAGGGATGGAGTATGGGGGATTTCAGGTCTGTTTATGGGGAAATGATCTGTGAACAAAACCTACTCGAGAGAGAAGCCATTTTTGCAGTAGAGCTCAAGTGTTTCTCTTTTAGTCTTGACAAGTTCCCCAACCAGGATTATACCAAAATCTCCATAAGAGATCAGCTGCTGATTGCCTTATTCATTCTTACATTTTACAATCTGTATCTTTCCATACTTTCTTGAAGGATACAAAGTTGATATGAAGTTTCAAATAGTCTGTCTTTGATTTGTGAGGTGTTTGGTTAAGAGAGTGAGATTTTCGTGAGGGTTTGCATATATTGATGTCTTTGAATCGAATAAAAAAGCTTGTGCATGTTAGTGACAATGTTCCAAGATATTCTAGTGTATATTTAACAATGTTTTAAAAACTGAATCAGAAGTTCAACCAGGTTAAAGTTTAGAAGGTTCAATCAGTATTAGACCATCATAAAATTGACTAAGGATTGAATAAAATTAAGAATTTGAAATATGGTTAAAAGAAGAATTTCTTACTAATCGGAGAATTTAAAGTTTAATTAAAAATGAGATATTTAAATAAGAATTAATTGATTTGTTTTAATTTATAAGAACTTTTAATTCATAAAAATTAACCAATTAATTAATGAATTAACAAAAAAGTTATTAAAACTAATCAACCTGAAAAATTGAAAACCGAACCAAAAAAATAGACAATTCAAGCATTGATATTATGTAAACGTGAACACAATTTTAAACTAAAATTAAATTATTCGAATCAGGGTCGTTCCTATTATTTTATAGGCCCTAGGCGACATGAAAAAAGACCCCAATAAATTGACAACATACCTAAGTTTACATGCTTGTATGAAACATAAATGACTCAGTTTATATGTTTGTTTTCATTTTTTTCTTCCTTTTTTCACTTCCAGACAAATGCTTTTTACGCAACATAATATAAACCAATCATAACATAGTTAGACTAGAAAAAGAACAAAAGCACTTGTATGGAATTGAAAGAAGTATGCAGGCACAACCAAACTCTAATAGCTTCACAATATATTACAAAGATATATAAATAGTATTATATCTGTGATAGTACAAAAATAAATAGCAAAATTTAATGTCTAATATTAAAAATAAACAACAAAGAGCAAATTTTAATGATAAAGAGACGCTAATTTCTAAAAATACAAGAAATTAACATACTTAGGACATAAGCTAATATAATGTCCAAGTTAATGACAAATTACAAATTAATTATAACATATTTAAATATCTAATATGCTAAAAATACATTAAAAATTAGAAACTTTACCTTTACATTATACTCAGAACTTAGAAGACAAAATCGAGAATTTTTTGTTGCTAATTTTTAAATTGAAATACCTTAAATATATATTGATGAAAATAAAAAAATAAAAAATAAAAATACACCAAAATATTTCAAGATTAAACGTTAACTTAAAAAGTATAAAAAGTTAACGTTTAATCTTGAAAGTTGCTTACGTTTATTACTCTTGAAAAATGAAAATATTACAAGCCTCACCAACAATTTCCATCTATATTTATTACTACATTTAATACTCTTATATCTTTGGTAATGACAAGTATCCCAATAAAGGAAGAACAAGTGGTAGAGAAGTAGAATAATGAAGCACATTTATTACAAGATAGGGCCATAGGGTCCCTTTTTTATGATGAGTCCTGGGCAAGTGCTCTGCCTACCCTGCCCAGGGCCGAGACTAATTCGAATCGGTGCTAAAAATGACTTCATTTTTATTCGAAATTATATCAATTTCATGACCAATCATAAGGTCTATTCTTCTCTACGGAGCTCTTTCATTAGTCTTTTTATCAGTTGGAAACCTCATTGACGAGTATAGTCTACTTTTTGACAAGTTAGGTAGCTTAATATAGACCTGTAACATAAATGCCATAAATGCCACGACCACATTTGTCCTCATATAGCTCCCATGCGTTTCTGGGAACTTGGGTCTTTTTAGTTTTTGACGAGATTTTAAAAAGATTTAATAGTACGTATTTTTATTATTATTTAATAAATACTCCATTTGATTTATAATAAGTGTCGTTTTAATAAAGCACAGATTTATTAAGAAAGCTAATGAAATTATAGATATACCCTTATTAATTAGCATGTGAGAGAAATTGCATACTACTCCCTCCGATTCATAATAAGAGTTGTTTTAGAGGAATGCACGTTTATTAAGAAAGTTAATGAAATATTTGATATACCCTTATTAATTACATGTTAAAGTGCCTTGAAAATATAATCTGTGCAATCTGTGTAATTAAGATGTGAGAGAAATTAAAGGGTAATTTTGGAACTAAAATTATAAATATGCATACACTTATTTTGAATAATTAAAATTCTTCTAAAAAGACTCTTATTATGAATCAGATGGAGTATTAAATTGCTTTCAAATTGTGATTTGTGTAATTAAGACGAGAGAGAAATTAAATGTTAAATTGGAAGTAAAATTATAAACATACATACAAAGCCAAGAATGACACTTATTTTGAATAATTAAAATGTATCTAAAACGACGCTTATTATGAATAGGAGGAAGTAAAACTTATCTTTCTCTTTTCCCAAGCAATTAGTTCACACATTATCCGCCTACTTAAAGAAACAAAAGATAACTATTAATGTATGAGTTTGTATTTACACAGTTGCACAGGGTTCAAAGTTGAGGGCAAAAACAAAAGACCCTTTTTTTAAAAAAAAAGTTAAAAACAGAAAACGAATAATTGTATATTCCTATTTTATATATCAGAACACGTTATAAATCTTATTTATTGTTTAATACGTAATAATTGTTTATTTTAAATAAATATATTTATAAAATCAAAGACCAAATATGAATTATAAGGAGTAACTTGGATTGTTTTTATGATATTTTTACTTACCCCTTGGTCCAATTAAGTTGTACGATAAAACCATCCTTCTTCTTCTCTCTAAAATATTAAAGAGGATTAAAATCTAATTCACGACAAAATTAAACTAAATTTTCTTTTCAATGTTATATTCTTCTTAATTAGTATATTTTACTTTTATTTAAATTGTGATATCTAAATTTTATTTGAAAACAACTTCTTTATTAGTTAGAAGTAAGTTTACTTATTACTAAATCTCGAGTGCTAGTGAGATTTTTATTTGTCGTTATTATTATTTTTGATCCTATTTAGTTCAACACCATTTGATTGCGAAAGATTTAAAGCATTGAGAATTTGTCATTATCATGAGCTAAGCACTGGGAATTTGAGTAGAAGGTTAGAGAATGTGGGGCCGAAATGAGGAAAGATGTTATGGCCACGATGGAGAATAAGCCCACAGAATTAGAAGGCAAAAAATTCTACCCATGTACAATCAATCGGGCATAGGGATCGTAGCTCCTACCAACGGCCACGGGTTTGCATTGAATTTGAGATATTAACTGTGGTCAGCAAATAACGAATTATATTAATTGTTATCTAATTCTAACATCGATTAGTTGATAATTGATTATATTAGTCAATTTGATCAGTAAATAATATTAACTGTTTGTTAAAGATGTTTAGTAAAATTAGTTCTTTAACATTATCTGTTGATGTGTAAAATAATTTATGAGGTATGATTTTAAAAAATTATAAGGGCATGAATATTTATTTCTTAGTCTTTTATTGAATATTCTTATAAGAATTTATATTTTTAATTTTTAATTTTACAAAAATTAAGTTTATAATTTTAATAAAAATATAATAATAATAATAATAATAATAACAATAATAATAATAATAATAATCCAACGTTAAATTTTCTATTAATATGAATGATACAGTGAGCTATATCATATTAGTATTTTTCATATAATATGTATGAATTTATTATTTAATAAATTAAAATATCTATAATTATAGTGTAACACAGATACAATATACAGTAGTTATCTACTAAAAATATTAATTTAATGTGACTCTTTATGTTCAAAAACTTAATATTATGGTATTTTTAAATGTAAACTAATATTATAAAATTAAATAAAGATTAAAAAGTTTAATTAACTCCTTTATTATATTCTTCCAAACTTCAGTATGATTAAAAAAAGCCAACTTTAAAAACTCACAAAGCAAAAATAAAGAGTAAAGTGGAGGGTAATACTATCATTAGGTAAACAACTAACCTCAAATACTGTAATTAGATATCAACCTATTGGAGTAAAATAAGTTAACCAATAAGCTATTCACCAAACACATCAATAGCTTTTTAAGATGGTCAAAAAGTTAACTTTTAGTTAATAAACTAAAAAACAGTTCATAAGCTGTTTGTCAAATACATAACTCCATTGTAAAGTTTAGCCTTATAATTATACTTATTTTAAGTTTTTATTAATTTGGAATCACAATGTTTATTAACTAAGACTTAAATTTTATAATTATTTTTATTTTAGAAGAATGAGTAATTTATATAAAAAAACTACGTTATAACTTAAATTTTAAAATATTAAATTATAAATAAGTTCTCGTATATAAATTATTATATTTTATTTAGTTATTTTAACGCTCTTTCTCATATTAAATAACTTCATTCTTCTTTTTTTAAAGTATTTAAATATTCATTTTGCTTGATTAATGTTTTTATTAAAATTTAAACAAAGACTCATATTTTATCCACAATATGCAAAACATCTTACTCCAAAGTTTTGCTTGAATTTTAAATATTAATTAAAATATAGAAAAATAATTTATATATGAAGAAATTCAGACTATAACTCAATTTTTAAGATTTTAAATTCCTTATTTCTGTGTCTATATGAGATTTATTAATTATTTCAATATTCCCCTACCAGTGTGTGTGTGTGTCTATACTCTATATATAATTAATTAATTAATTTTAAACAGAGTTTTGAATCTGTTTTAAAATTATTCTCCTTCGACAAATAAAGAGGGAAGATAAAGTCCCAGCAGAACAGAAGCGATCATATAAAGTCAATCTTGGTACAAAATGTGACAAGCTACTTGTAATGCACGAGCAAATTTCGGAATGGACAAAACAAAGAAAAGACAAAAGCAATCGCTGCCAAATGCCTATTTCAAGGAAGACTCGGCCTTTCTGTGGAAAACCAATGCAGAGATGGCGGTGACTGGTGGGGGTGTAGTGGTGGGGAGAGTGATGCATGCAAACACCCAAGACGCGCCCTAGCATCCGGGCAATTGGCAAAATTTGTATATATATATATAAGTGATGCATGCAAACACCCAAGACGCGCCCTAGCATCCGGGCAATTGGGAAAATTTGTATATATATATATATATTCAAGTCCGCTTTGGCAGCCACAAGTTGGATGATGAAATTCAGAGCACTTACATTGGTCAATCTAGTGGTGGGTGACCTAATCCCTACAAGAAGCTAAGCTCTTCGACTGATTTTCTTGTGCAAAGACTATCCAGTCAAAAGAAGTTAGAAGGTTCTTTAAGCTTCATTTCCTTAATGCCCAAGTAATAATCTCTTAAGGAGATTTCGAGGCATCTCAAAAATTTAAAATTAAATTGACTTTTTAAAATTTGTATTAATTAAATTAAAATATTTTTAATATAATTAATAGATGAGCAAAATGAATATCCATATAACATGTAGGGTGTGCTTGTTTGGTGGGTAAGAAAAGAGAGGAATGGGTATGGAATGAAAAATAAAGCTTAGTAAGAGGTTATGATTAAATAACTTTTACTTTCATTCCTTACTTTTGGGTATTGCTCTATTCCTCTTCATTATGAGAGGAATGAGAATCATTCATAAATTTACCACCATTATTTATTCCTACCTTATGACCAAAAATAATGTGTGATTTTTTTTGGTGTAATAAGTATTGGTATTCTTTAACTAATAATAATAATAATAATAATAATAATTACAATATAATTAATTAAAATATAATTCTTTCATTAATTAAAATATTGTCATTAATTAATTACAATATAATTAATTAATTAATTACATTACATTACATTATAATTAATTAAAATTTATTTATTTAATTAATTAAAATATAATTTATTCATTAAATAAAATATTGTAATTAATTAATTACACTATTTTAATTAATTAAAATATAATTCATTCATTAATTAAAATACTGTAATTAATTAATTAATTATAAGTATAATTAATTACATTATAATTAATTAGTTACAATATAATTAATTAAAATATAATTCATTCATTAATTACATAATTAATTATGATATTTTAATTAATTAAAGTATAATTACATTTTATTTTTCAATATTTTTTACAAACCAACCACTATCAATGGTAATGATAATCATTCTTTTCTTTTGACCAACCATCATAATTATAATGATAATATCCATTCTTATTCTTCACTATATTCATTCTCATTCCTATTATCATTCTTCTATATGAACCAACCACCCCTTAGTAAATACATAACATTAGTAAAAACAACCTTCTATACAAATTTTAAAACAATAATCACCAAATTAAAATTTTAAAAAATTGACAATAAATTTTAAAGAACTAGAAACTGTTCTCCTAATTGGAAATATCAGAGATGCCTTCACCCGACGATGTTAATAGCTGCTTCTAAGGTATGTGATGATGCGCAGCATGGGATATGAAAGGCCGCTTAACTAGTAGCAAAGTTAACCGCAACAACATTTTTTCTGATAGGCAAAACATCCCTACTGGGGTTTAACAACCTGACGCTATCGAATCAGGCAGCTATGTCATGTTCAAATGCAACTGGTCACATTGAATTTACCAGGCAATTCTAAGGTTTACATCATAGATTTGGTAAAAACTTGGGAGGGCATTAAGAGAAAAACAGTCAATTTTAAGACAATAATCACCTTTCATCTATCCAGGCTTTCCATTCATGGTAACAAATCTCAATAAACAGGAAACTTGGGGGATGCTTTCTTAAACACCCACTCTCAACTCACTCTTTCAAATGAGCGACTTTGAAATCTAAAATTAAATTGAACATTACTCTGGTGCCATGCAAAACACCATCTTTGTAGAACCAGCAGGCATAAGCTCTGAAATCTTCTAAAATAAGCATCTTGACTACCACTTTATATCGGCTTTTGAAACTTCCCATGAACCCACACCCTTCTCATGATTTTACCTTTTTGGCGGTTTATAGACTGAATGCAGCAATACTCAAGCTCCAGCTACATGTACGGAAGCAACATCATCAACCAAAGAAGTCCTTTTTAAACTCTCAAGTCCAAACACTACAATTCATCTAAAAGTTTCTCAAGCTTATACAGTTGCATGCAAAGTTGACGTAGAGATGCATATACTTGTCAAGAAAGTGAACCATAAAATAATTGTTCTCGTAAACAAGATTGTGAGTTTCCTTTAGTTCTAGTCACTGAACCCTGGCTGCCAGCCAAATGGAATGTGATGCCATGTATAATTAATTATGTACAGAAACTGGACTAGAATGATGAATTTTCATGATAATGTAAGAAAAGCTGGTTACCTCAATGAAGCCTGCATCCACAAACAGATTCCTGACAAAATCTAAACAGAAGAAATAAGAACGAGTTCCATCTGATCGCATATATTCTCGAAATCCCACTTTCTTCTCAGGTTCAAAGCGCAGCATCGTCATGTCATATAGCCCTAAGTTTCATCAAACTGAAAATTTATAAGTGCAACCAATTGTAGAGCTTCATAATTAATAACATATGAAAACTGACAATTAAGACACCTGAATAGCACATTCAAATGTCAAATTCGTTAGGCAGTAGTTGAATACTTGTTTTTTCTATTACCATAATCCCTGAATAAGAGCAAGCCTCCAGGCCTCAACACAGAAAAGCACTGCATTGCAGCTTTTGGCATCCTTTGAACTGGTACTGCTGATAAAGTGAATATCTGGCAAGAACATACGGCAAGGAGCAATTCATCACCAAAGAGTCTGCAAATTTTGTAAAAGCCTGATCTGTTGGAATATTATCTAAATATACAAGGCAAAACACAGGGGAAGAGTCCATAAGTTGATTTAACGTGACTGCAACTGTAAAGTTTAAATTTTAAGGACACAAAGACCACAAAGGCTTTTTAAGGGTGTTATTCATTAGATTTATAATAGTAAGACAATATTCTATGATAAGAAAACACAATCTTGCTTGTTAGTATCTAAATAACTTTATTATTAAACACACACATATTTCCATCCATATGGAATGCATTATACTTATACTAAATACTAAATCTCTATGATTTTCAATATTTCCTCTCAAGATAGTAAGTAGGTGTTCTCAATGTCTAGTCTTGAGTATGAATTTTGAACTTGCAAATGAGGATATTTTTTAATTAAAATTTTGTATAATGTTTCAATTTGTTGGTTAGTTTTTCTTGTTGAATTTTTATTTCTTTTTATTTGCTGTTTTTTCCCTTTTTGATAAACCCTAAAACTACTAACATGTGCTTTTGCGCAAGATCTAGTCACAGGATGATTTATAGGGAAATTCTCTTTTTGTTTGCTAGAGTTCTTCCCCTTCCCCTTCATAGGTCTTATGGTTGTTGCTTAAAAAAATAATTTTTGACAAATTTTCCGTCAACTGTTTTCGTAGAAAAATTCTGACAGCCATCTTATTCATCTTAATGCCTTTCTTATGTTAGACCTTTGGCTTCTTCTTTCAATATATTTCATTTCATTTTCAAAAAAAGAAAAAGAAATTTGTTAACTTATTCTCCTACTAAAAATAAACTTCTGAAGATAATAGACTTCTTCCTAAATAAGATAACTACTGCAAAAACATAAGACAACTCCTTAATCGGCTACTACTATTAGCTCCTAATTGTTCTCTTTGTATATTTCTTCCCTAAGAATGCATCTTGCATATCATTACTCCCCTTCTGGACAAAGCACTTTTTCTCAAGCCCAAACTTAAGATAGGTCTTCTCAAAATCTTCACAGAATTTTCAGTAAGCCTCTTCCTCATCATCTTCTCCAGATTTTATCAATTCTACCCAAAACAGCTTCTTTTATTTATTTCCACGAGAGAATGCTTCATCACCATTGAAACAAAGCCCCTTTGCCCTTCATTCATCCATATTGGTCTTTGTTTACTTCTTAAATAAAGGCTTGTTTGTGCTGCAGATACTGGATGCTATCCCAGAATTTCCTTTCCCTATAGTTCTTCAGTGGATGTTTTCGGGTTGCTCCAAGCAGGTGTTGCCTTATGATTCTGATAGGATCCAGAAAACAGGTAAGGAGAAATAGGTATTTGCTATAGATTTCTGTAAACGAATACAAATGATAATCTGGTTTCGAGGACTAGGAACCTCCAGCCTATGGCTCACACACTCAACAATATACTCACTGTCCTCCTCTCCTCGTCTATTGCTTATTTATACTAAGAATCTGTTAGGAATAACAGATTTGGTTAGCTGACAACGTTATGATTCTACCAATATATTTACTATATATATATAAATATATATATATAGTAAATATATATATATTTACTATATATGTAAATTCATTGCTTAGTTGTCCTG
>JAOSBP010000003.1:22569110-22581559 GCA_027563825.1 Erythroxylum mucronatum
GTTCAAATCCCTTAAATTAAGGGATTAGATCAGATTAGATTAGATTAGATATATCTGGATATATTTCCATATTTAAATTTCTCTTGTAAATAGGCTATATATGGCCGTATGTTTTCTATTCAATAGAATAGTGGAAATTATTCCCACTTTCGTACAAAAATAGACTTCATAAATAAGAAAAATACTGTGTAAATAAGATAGTTATTACAAAACCTAAGATAATTGTTGCAGCAACATAAGATAACTTCCTAATCAACTGCTACCATCAGCTCCTAATTGCTCTCCTTGTATAGTTCTTTCCTAAGAATTCATCTTATAGATCAACCACATAGAGGAAAAACAATAGCACTTGCAATGGGTTACAAGAAAGAAGATAGAATAGAAATAATGACGCCCTCAACATAAGAGAAGACAAATGAAAGGTAATGATACTCTCAATGGACTGCCTAAGACAAAAGAGAGATAAAAACGCTCTCAATGGTAGATGGGCTACCATAAGAGAAGACAAAAGAAAGAAATTGATGCTCTCAATGGACTATCGAAAAGAAAGACACAAAAAGTGTTAGCGATGCTTTGAAAAAGAAGAAAGAAAAGGATTTCATATCCCTAAAAATAGAGCTTGGCTCTAATACCATATGAAATTGAAAGTGAAGAAAGGCGGGGATTGAGAATGTATACATTATCTAAATTTAGCTCGACTATAAAGCCTCAACTAATGGAAATAAAGATCACAAATGATTATGAAGTGTATTATTCATTAGGTTTATACCATCTACTCATAATAGTAGGGCAATACAATATTCTATAATAAGTACAATATGTTTATTGTTATCATATACACAAAATATTGCTATATCAAATAAACTGTAGTTCAATATTAATATTAAATCTACATGATCTTCAACAGTAAGGACGCCATAGAATGCAACCATTATAAAATAATCTTATGACTGGTTTAGGACCAAACAAATATCAACAAATTAAACTCAGCAATTTAAAAGTTTAAATATGGTTAAAATTAGTTCTAGCACGGAAAGGCAGAAAAACTAACAAACCCATAGGTATCTACATTGTATCATTTGTTTTGTTAGTTGATTCTAATATTCGTATGAAGAAAAGACTTCATTTTACATAACAAAAATACCAAACCAATAAGCCTATTGTTCATTTTGTAGCAAAGGTTGAACAATAAAAGTTTTGCCATGGGCTCATCATCTATTATAGAATTGATTTGATAACCACCATCCATCCACATCCCACTTCCAACTTTTTTATAGCCTTCTCCTACCGACATTCAAAGATTGGTGAACATACATGTATTATCACAAGTAGATTATCACTTCAGTCAATGAGAAAATATGTGTATAAACTTTAAGTTTTACATATTTTCCTTGTTTCTGGAGGCACAATCAGATACTCCATGACTCTATATTTGACTTTGCAGATCCAAAGAAAAGGGCTTACCAAGGTAACAAAATCAACCCCACCAATACAACAATCCCTTTCTTTTGAAGAGTGTGGACCCAACATATCTACTGTACCACATTGTTTAACATCTGAATAAACATACAGTATTACCAAATTAAATATTATTCACCGGTGATGCTAATCCAATCTATAAACAAATGGAATTTAAGAACAAACCAGTAACCTCAGAAGCACCGCAGCTTCCTCTGCAAGAATCACAGACTAACCACTTTGGAAACCCAGTGAATGCAAAATCACAAAGGAATGACTTAAAGCGACGTTGGACTCCAAAGATTTGGGTAGTGTCCACAATATTCTTAGTTCTCTCAAGAGTCTTGTCACTACAGTCGCAAGCATAAACGATGATGGTCCTGTTGCCGCTGCACCAAAAAATAGCTAGTCATGAGATGACAGCAGAAAGATGAAGCGGCTCATTTCAGGCAAAGAATGAAAATACATCGGAATGAATTATGAGGATTTATCATTGTAGGTACTATAGACAAGATTAACTTAATATCTATTAGGTAATGCCATGAACTGCATCATGTTAGCTGCAACATAAGTGCCAAATAGGTGATGACAACAACTTAGAATATAATAACTGAATCAACCCATGCAGTTGCCAATAATGAGTTAAAACTGAACGTATGAAAATAGTTTCCAAGTGTTGTCTCCAATGCTGCAACCACATGACTAATAAGCCAAAAGCTTCCCATACCAGCAACACCAAAATCGTGGTTCTTTAGAGGTGATCAACTAATATCTAGTTGTGGACCAAAAAGGAATGAAAAACATTGAAGTGGAAAATATATACTTCCATCTGGCTAAATAAGCACTCTATAACATATAGGAATAAGGTTATGTTCGGTTGGACGTAAGGTTTTCAATAGAATAGAATGGCTTATAACGGAATTGAATGTAAATTGATGTAATATTAGAAAATTGTTGTTTGGGAGGAATGGAAGGAGTCATAATATAATATAGTGAAATGTTGCTTAGAAACAGAGTTTACAATGTAATATAATAAAAAAGTTGTTTATCATTTTACATTCCATCCTAAAACCTCCAAATCGGAGGTTTCTCATTTTTACTGTTTAGGATAGAATGGAATGTAATATGAAACCCTCCACTTCCATCTCATTCTATTCCATTCTACTACAAACCCTCCTCCTAAATAATGGAATATTATTACATTCCGTTCCATTTCATTAATAAAACCTCCAACCAAACATAGCCTAAGTCCATCATCAATCCATCGAATAACCCTGAGTTCCATCTCAACGTAAGAAGCAATTGACCTACTGTCAAATTAAGCCGCTACATAAATGTTATCATCTGAAAAATGCCCACTATGCACCTCCCAGCAGCCCTTTCTTCTTCACAATACCACCCAAACCCCAAAAGAAAAAAAAATGCCAACGCAAGGGGCTGTATTAAAAAGTGAAAAACATACATGGAAACAAACTGCAAGACTAACAGGCAGGCACCCTGTACCTCAATTAATCAATGTAACCAGACTGAACTAAAACAAGACAGGTTTCATATACTCTGAAACAAAAGACAGTACTTTCAGATATTTCTATGTTTTACCGTAAGATAGGAATCACAGAACTGCCATTCCCGCAACCAACCTCCAGAACCTTAGAGGACTCCCTACAAGACACCAACTCAGGAAATTCCTTCAACAAGTACCTTCTCTCCTACAAAACTCACGTAATCAACACAATGTCAGAAACCCATAAACGAAGAGGAAGATCAAACTAAAATTTATAAGACAAAAAACGAAAAAAAAGATCAAACCTTGAAGAATCTACCGGAAGAGTGACGCCTGTGGAACTGTTGCCAAGCCATAGAATCTTCACTCTCAGTTTCTTCAATCTTCGAAAGTTGATTTTCATGTTGTTGCTGCTGTTGTTGGCATGGTTCCAACAAGTGGTATTGGTAAGATGGGTTAGTTTCGATTTCTTGTCTTAGTGTTTCCCACTCGAAGTCTTTAGAGTGGTACTCTGCCTCTGCTTCGTCGTCGCTCATCGTTGTCTTTCTAATTATGTTCAAAGCGAACACCCTCACGCGGTGGAGGGCCACCGTTGGTTAGATGTTAATGATGGTCGTGGCGGCGGCGATGCGGCTAGAGTTAATCAGGTCGGCATCAGACGCCCGTCAAGCGCAATATTCTTAGTTGATTACAGATCTAGATATCAAAATTATATTTTTGAAAATAGTTGCTTAAGATCATTGTTAAATTTCTAAATTCTCTAATATTATTACTACACTTTCATTCAAATAATTTGCATTAAAATCTTTTATTGCATTTTAATAAATTACAAACTAAAAACATATGAAATTATTCTGTGTTATAAATTTATAATATATTATACTTTTAATGTTAAATATATTGAAATTAAAATATCAATTTATTATGTTATTAACTTATTGGCTCTGAAAAATCCATTTTCTTTATAAATCACGGCCGGACCCCCAGCCTGTGTGGTCTAGGATAGGTTAGCCCGTGACTATCATACATATATAATTTTAAGAAAAAGTTAAAAATGATATCGTTTTATAAGAAATAGTCAGGCCATAAGTCGGATTTGGCCGCCCTATAGTCCATTTGTGATTCGATTAGATCGATTATGATCGGCCTGTGGCCCTCCCTTAACCAGTTCAAATCGACCTAAAATCGAGCTGGGCCAATTTTGTCATCCCTACAATCAATAGCAATTGGATTGTGCATTCTCTTTTTGTGCTTTGAATACATAATTGAAAATTTATAAAGTTAACAATAAAAATAAAATTAATTCAATAAAATATATGTTTTTCATCCTCATATTATAAATAATGTCAATAAAGTCATTAATTCTTTTATGTTTCAAACAATGTTTTTTTATCAATACTTTAAAAATGCTCTAATTACGTTCACAATATAATACAAAAGTTGTTTGACTAAATAATCCAACTGTAAGCATAATATTTGAGCAATTTCACCAAATAATCTTCACCACTCATTTATATTTATATTTGTAATGATTAAACGATAAATTAAAAGTATGAAAATTTACCAAGATACATTTTTTTCATTATTAAGTTCTCTCTTTGCAAATAGTTAATTAATTATATTATTCTCTTTTTTAGCAATTAAATATAATTAATTAAAATATATTAAAATTTGATGTAAAATAAAAATTTAGCACATTTTTATTTTTAAAAGTTTTATTTGTCAATATTTTTTAACAAATAGATTACTATCAATGATAATGATAACCATTTTTCTCTTAATAAACCATCATAATTATAATGATTATATTCATTCTCATTCATCACTGTATTCATTCTCATTCTTCCGTATAAACCAACCGCCCCCTTAGTAATTTTAGTTTAGTTTCATTGAGATTCAATTATGTGTTCTTAATTATTCCTAAATTAATATTATAAGCATGTTGATTTATGTATGATTTCATGCGATTAAGATTGAGAAATCCTTTATATTAATAAATCTAAGATAATTGAAACAAGTTGCATGTAAACCTAGAGATGTGTCGGACATAAATCTTCTAGTTATGATCAAACTTAATAGTGAAATTCATAAATTCATTAATACAATTATAAGGGTTTTTAATTAAATAAAGATTTCAATTAATCGACTTAGGATTAAATGTTAATATTCTTGACAAAGAAAAATTAGCAAGAATTTTCACAATCTAATGAACTATAGATTAAATTGATTAGTGAAATTATAATTTCATAATTTCACTAATCAATTACAGGCTTGCGGTTAAAATTAAATGATCATCATCAGGCGTCCAGGCTGAGGACAACGGGAGCAATTTTAGAACTATGAATAAATGATTTCACAGGTGTGGAAGATCACATGAATTATTGCGATTGGTGCTTGTAGCATGAGTTACAGGACTTGCTAATCTATACAGACACAAATATTACACTTCGCCAGAAAATGATTGTACACGTGGTTTCTCCTGTCAAAATACCTACCTTTGTACCGCAGTGTACTGTCGAGAGAGGAAGGGGGGAAGACATGCAACGAGAGTGATAAAGAGAGAGCGAGATGGCCATATATTGCATTGAAACCCGATATATTCACTATTCTGCAAGTTGATCATAGTCCCCGTTTTGAGGAGATTGGTGTGCTCCATGAAGTGTTGCTCCTGGGAAAAAAGCTCACCAGTTAGTAGTGTTAGTGGATCAAACATGGTTGATTAGTCAACTAAACCCGCCAATTAAAGGATAAAATTGAAAGAGACGAAACTATGAGACAAATCCAACCTGTCAACTCATAACCAACTGTAGCCCTAACATCTAGACTATCTCTCCAATCCACTGTCCTTGATGGTGCTGTATGCATCCCCTGCTGTTGAATTATGTAAGAATTTCCTGCAATAGCTTGATGATCAACAGGATTTCTCCCAGGAGATTCGACAGGAGAGCGGAACAAAATATTTGATACTGAAGCCGCACCCACTGGCGATGACAACTTGCCACTAGAAGCATCAACTTTTATACCGATATTGATATCCTTCTTGTTTTCAACTAAGAAAGAACCAACAATTACCTGTGAACATATTTGACTAACACATATTAAAAAATCAACAGCATAATCTCAAGATTATAGACGTTTTATGTACATCACTACTACACATGCACGCATCTCTAACATACATCTGCACCCAAATGCAGTTTGCCTCCATAACTAATATTTTCTTTCAAGCAATTGTATATCTAGCTCGATACCTGCACAGGACCAGCGGCCTTGAGGGGTCCACCAACTCCTCCTCCAATGATCTGACCATCAGTGTTAGAAAGGCACACACTGAGACCACCTGTTCTCCCTCCAATATCAGTCCGTACATAAGATCCAGAGAGTGAAATAATCTCAAACCGACCCTGTTTGTAATTGAATACATATTGAGATTATTAAGGCCGCAATTAATTACAGTGGACAACTTCAAGCAGCCATATGAAGCATTCTGTTTGCTGATATGTTGCTATCAGGCTCTCTTAATGGAAAAAACAGAGGGGATAAGCCCTATGTTTTATGATGCATTCTGTTTGCTGATATGTTGCTATCAGGCTCTCTCAATGGAAAAAACAGAGGGGATAAGCCCTATGTTTTATGAAGCATTCTGTTTGCTGATACGTTGCTATCAGGCTCTCTTAATGCTTATACCCTCTGTTTTTTCCCAAACATATGGGGTCTACATGAAATGCACATAATAAAGAATAGAGTTCTGAATTGAAAAAAGAAGCGCAATACCTCATATGTAATGTTGCCACCTGATGTTGCTGGCTGACGAAGAGATGCATTTGAAATTGAACCAGAGGCAGAAAGAATGCACACGTCACGCTTGCTTTGTTGCATAAAGAACATAAGTTTCTGCCCCACATCCTGCATAAAATTACATAATTTTGGTCAATAGAAAAGAGTAACAGCTGTTAATCAAACTTAGAAAGTCGTGTTTCCGTGAGAAGTACCTTCAGGTATTAGCATCTAATGGCTACAAACGGCCAAAATAAATTCCAATTCTACACTACCTCTCACCATGTTTAGAAAACCAAAGCCTAGGATATGAAACATCCCATCCTACATCACTCCATTCTGCCAATCCAATATATTTACCTCTCCTATTTGAGGTACATAATTATTCAATCCACTCACAAGATACTGCCAACCACGAAAAAGATTAGTAAACTTTGTTTCCTGAAACTAAAATCTAGGCCACCATGTTATGACTACGAATATCCTTCAAGTGATGGATTTGGGACCATAAGTACCTTTTTACATTTCAATATATATCATCAAAATAAGTGATTTACTTATCACCATAAACCACAAGCTTTGGTGATCACAGAATTAATACTAAAGACATGACCAATCAATAAATTTACATACCATATCAACATATGAAGTAGGGGAAAACAATCACATATTATACAAATCATATAGTTCCATTCAAGAAAGTTAATAAAACTCAATAGTAAATTCACACAACACACAGGTGCAGAGAGAAACACAAATAGAAAGAAAGGGCAATGCATGATGGTAAGGGTGGAAGAGAAATGAGATCTTATTTCCACTGGAACATTGAACAATAATGTTAGTAGTAGAAAGTTGAGCTGGTTAGTTGGGCAAGAAAATATGCAGTAATCGCATTTGCATAACACAGTCAATGAAGGTTCTAGATCCATGATCCACCTATGAGGCTATGAATTAAGCTCATACACAACTATTTCTATAAATGAAAGCTCAAAATATATCTCAACAGTGAGAAGTCTGATGTGAACCCCAGAAAAGAAGGCATTACCGTTGCCCTTAGAAATCTAGGTATGTCGACTTCTCACTGATGAAATAACAACAAAACCAATAAATAGCAACATCATTTTAAGGTATAGTCTCCATACCTCTCCAGCAGCTACACTGATAACATGTGGAGCAAAACCCTGTCCATTCCCTGAACCAGTAAATAGAAGAAAATTTGTTCTAAAACCCAAGTAACAGATTATAAAGTCGATCAAAATGACAGCTTACAATCTTCATGGAAGTGCCATGACTGAAAATAAGCCTTCAATAATGAAAAGAATAAGAACGAGAAAATTCAAGTATGACAATGAGAATCTTGAAAAATCATAAAAAATTAGCCTAGACACTTCAAGGACGGAAAGCTTTTAAAGACTATTTTGACAATACGTTATCTATAGCAACCAGCTGGGATTTTGAGAAGACCAGAGTCACATGAACAGATATGCAGATGAGGTGTATACACAGCTGTCTACATGTAAAAAAGGCCAAGCTGAAACAACATACGAAATAAACATCCATTCAAAATGGAAACGACCTCTTCACTATGCCAGACAACTTGTACTTGAACAAAATCAACAAGCAAGAAGCAAAATATGAAGACAATACTCATTACCCCACCATTGACATCAAGCCACTTGCAGCTTAAGGTATATGAGATTACACACTCTACTGTCCAGAAAGAGCATAATAAAACATACAAGGCATAGATATTTCAGGAATAAACATCAATGCCTTCACTTCTCCTCCAACAAAGGCAAAGTAATAAACTAATAACACCCCCACCAGCCCTACCACCCAGAAAAGGCATAACCTTTTTGAAGCATCATCCAACACCGTTTTCGTGAAAGATAGAAATTAAACATCCAAAAAGGCTAAGCTGTCGAATTCAAAAAGTTGCTACCGAACCATGGAAAGACTAAGCCTTTAGTAAATAACAATCAAGGGGAACCAACCAAGAAAACATACCGGAAACAAATTTCTCTCTTTCATTCAAAACCAATTAATCCTAGTAGACAAGGCTATATCACCATTCACATTCAATACAAGATGAAAACGGCCTACTAAACTTTCTAGTAAATTTCACAAATAAACCAAATTTAACAAGCTAATCGACCAACACAAGAAGAAAGAGAAAAACCCACCAAGAGAAAGCAGCTGGTGTGATTTTTTTGAGGAACCCGAGTAAAGAGGAGATGATGAAGAAGCAGCATCCCTCTTGTTCTTAGCGAGAGAATTCGAAGACGCTGCCGTTTTCTTCGCCGCCAAAGCTTGCTCCGGCGTACCGTACTTCCTTGGCCGGCCTCTCTTTCTCCTCGCTGCCGGCTGCTCCACTGGAGCAGTCGTTACGGCCGTTGATGAAGGCCCCACTGAGTGAGGGTACAACATAGACGCCCCACCAACAGCAGCACTAGTGTCAGCGTTGTTGTTGTTGTTGCTGTTGTTAGGTGCCACAAGGCCATTAGTCCCCGAGAGAATTGTGGCCGTTCCGGTGGTGTTCACGACGGCTCCGGTGGTGGTGGTGAAGTAAGAGCTAAGAGGGTGGTGTTGTTGGCTCTCGTTTGCTTCCATTTTGTAGCCCAGAGAGAGAGATAGGGAGAGAGAAAATGTTATTTTTTAATTTCTTTTTGGAGGAATTGATTTTTATTTGTGGGATATTTTTAGGGTGGGGTGGGGTTCCAAAAATAAGGAAACAAGATATCCTCAGCCGTTGGATTTTCGATAAAATAATGCCGTTTTTGACTTTTGAAATATCCACACTGCATAGAAATTAGGAAGAGATATAGGAATTGGATTTTTAAAAGGAAACTTGAACTTCATTTTTGACCGTTGGATCTTGAGGAAATTCCTTCATCAAACAACCATGATTCCGTAGCGATTTTGAAACCCCTTTAACAATTCTCAGTCAAACGTCACTCTCATTGACGCACAACCATTGCATCAATACCTGCACTGTTGATTTATACCGGTGACTCACCATGCACCTCGCGCGGATCACCGCTGGTTGTTGTCGTTTTCGAAACGGATTGAATTGCTATTGGAAGATGGAAAGTGTTAGTAAATCTTAACAAACTGAATGGTTTTTTTTCTTTTGATAAATAACTGAATGGTTTCTTTCCTATCTTCCAATATCTGATCCATCATTAGGATTTTTGAATTGCTAGTTAAATATGGAACATGCACATACAAAATTTTCAAAAACTTTTTAAAAAATTGGATATCTCTATCTCTGAAAGTTTGTGCCGGTATGTCATATAATTTTGTGATGTAATTAGAAAACAAATAAGTTACCTTAGATGCTAAATATGAATGAAACAAAAGAATAAAGTGATTATACTTAATTAGCACATCTATCATTCTCAAAGTTACTGTATATTTAGACTTAGGTAACCCTTCAGTAAAATTCATACTCACATCAACTATGTTTGTTGAGGTATAAGAAGTGGTTAAAACTTTGTAGGACTAGCTATTATATCCTACTTATTCCTGCGGCAAACATCACATTTTTAAATGAATTCTTTCACATGTTCCTACGTCCTTTTCCAATAAAAATACATTTAAAGTTGGATGTAAGTTCCTAAGTACCCTAAATGCCTCCTATAATAATCTTACGGATCAAAGAAATGATTTTTGTTTTCAATTCACAATTATTTCCTGCTACTATCCTATCTTTCCAATAAAGCAAATTATTGCACTAAATATAAGGTGGACTAGGATACTCGTCTTCTTGTAACTTCTAAGATTCTTATCTCTCTCCCCTCTTCTTTTAAGTTTCTGCAATAAAGAGTTATAAATTTAAGAAACCACCAAAGTACACAAAACAATTCTCCACTGGAACTCTTGACAATCCATCAAATGTTATATAGTTTACTCTTTCTAATATCAAAATTCAAAATCAAAACAAAGAATGTTAGTCAAACAAGTATGATGGTAAGGAGTATTAGTCTTCTACCCAAGTAAATATTGAGGGTTTTATGGTTAATCTACACCACAAATCTCCTACCAATTAAGTCAAGGGACTAATATCAGATAGTAACCATTAACATAAATAATTCCTTTTCATAGGTTGACAAATGCACATACCTTTTAGATAAATCTCTACTTGCATAAATAAGAGGACATCCTTCTTGCATCTGAAGAATTTCTAAGCCACTCCCACTTACATTAGCTTCTCCTACAAATAGTTTCTTAAAATTAAGGAAAGCCAAAGCTAGTGAAAATTGGTGCAAACTTAAGAACATCAAAACCATCTTCAATTTCCTTTTTCCACTTAAATGCATTCTTCTTTAACACTCTCCAATTCCAACTTAAGAAATTAGATTAGTAAACTAATGGCTAGTTTCTCGTCCTCCTCTTTAAGTAAGGCTCCTTTATGGCTTCAAACTATTTCTGCTTGCTCACTTCCCATACTTTACCACCATTATTCTTCCTCTCCAACTGCCTTTCTTCGCATCTTGGTTTCTCTGTGCTCTTTCTTCTGGGTTGCCTTCAAGGAGGAATCACTATTTTCAGGGTTTATTTAACCTTACCCTTCTTTCCACTCTCTCCTCCCAGTCACTATTATCATTTTTAAACTTCCTTTTCTACTTTTCCCAACTGCTAAAGCTATTTCCTTTCCTTTTCTAGGCATGTCTCTTACACAATACTAACACACTCTGTCCAGGATAAGGGTGATTCTCTCCTTTTCAATTAATTCTCCACCACCTCCTAATGCAACTCCCTCTATGGCACCAAATCCCCAGAAAAGCTAGAAGCAAATGGTTGGAGACCACCATGCCTCAAACCTTCTATTCAAACCATCCAAAGAACTTGATAGTAAACTCATTGTTTATCTTGAACTAGAAGTCTTAGAGGAAGGAGCTCACCATTGGGAATCCACGCTAATGGGATTTTTCTTTGATCAAAGTCCACCTTTCCTAGCTATTCACAAATGGGCATATAAATTCATAAGAAACAAGGGTATGACAGATGTTCTTATTTAAGAGGAAACAATTATCTTGTTCACGTTTTTTTGAACCTCTAAATCTCATTGGATCTTTAAGGAAGGCCTGTGAGATCCTACATCGGTTAGAGAGGAGAACAAAGTACGTCTTATAAGGGTACAAATACTTCTTTCCCATAAACGTGTTTTCTCGAGTATGGGAAGAGCAAAATCATGAGGGCCTTGGCCCAATGGGCAACTCAAAGTGGACAATATCTATAGGCAAGTGGTCTAGGCTGTTATAAGGCCCCTGACATAATGGAAAACAACCTATATTTTTGCAAGCTTGGCAGCTTAGCTTATACTTGGAAACCATTAAAATTTAGAGTAACCCACTCTAGATTAACTTCCACAATGTACCCCTTAAGTATTGGATTACTTAAAGTTTAAGTTCCTTGGCCGGTTATATTGGGAACCCCTCTACATTGATAAGAACACTGCCAAGAGGATAAGATATGTTTGAATCTGTATTAACATAGAAATGTCCAAAGAACTCCCAAATGAAATCCCCCCATAATGAGATTGGTAAAGGGTAATAAACTTTGGAAGGATAGTGTTGCAATCTCTTATCACTGGAACTCTTGACAATCCATCAATTGTTATATGTTTACTATTTCTAATATCAAAATTCAAAATCAAAACAAAGAATGTTAGTCAAACAAGTATGATGGTAAGGAGTATTAGTCTTCT
>JAOSBP010000003.1:22609460-22619867 GCA_027563825.1 Erythroxylum mucronatum
ATAATTATAATCACATTATAATTTCTAATTGCATAACAATTATTCCAGGGATTTTATCTTTATGATTAATAATTAAACAATTAAAAATACACAAAGATAAAGAATGCCATTTATTGAATAAAACAAAATTTATACAATTAAAAGTATAACCAAAATTGGCTGTAAGGGCATAAACCAACAGGAATAAGAAATATACCAAGTCCCAACAATTGAAGTCCATGATTTACATATGCGAAAAGTCATTACAAGAGAATCCATTGCCTTAAAATGTATATGCGCAAATGTTGCAATAAGAAGGAATTCTCAGTGTTTTATGATCTAAGGACTCATGAGAAACATTATGGAGATCTCAAGTGTCAGTGCACTTGTGGCAGTACTTTCTCTGTCAAGAGCAAGCTTATTCGATATGTTGCTTTGTTCATTGGCCACACCCAAGCAATAAGTCCCTCGACAAAACCCCTACGAAATGTAGTACAGAAACAAGCGACTGAATGATGACAGTTAACTAATGAAGTCCATAACATAGCAAATACTTAGTCGATGCCAACAATATTTGCGTGCAATCTTCTCAAAGAAACTACGTGCTGTATCTGTACCATATGTTTTCTTATTACTGAACAAGAGAAGAAGAGGAACAACAAAATCTTCAAGGAGAAGAGAAATATACCATTTAATATCACTATGGACCCTCTTTTATTTTAAAATAAGAATATCACGTCAGCAAGAGCGGGTACTACTAATATGTAAATTTTTTTTGTCCTTGTAAGATTTGGTGTAAACATTTTGTAAACATTGGAGTTCAAATTGAACACTCCGAAAGGTTCAAATTAAACACCCTGAAGTGTTATGGTTCAACTTAGATTATAGTGTAAATTTTAGGGGTTAAAATACACTTTTTGCCTATAATACAACTCAAATCCTAACTTTTTAAAGCTTTCAAAGTGAACCATAACATTTTCAAAACGTTTCAAACAGACGCTAAATAAATAAAAATTTTTTAACAAGGTTAACTCTCCATTAGTTAAACATCATGTCAATGTTGACATAACATTATATTTATATTTTTAAAAAGAAAGTAGGTCTCACTGTCGTATAATTAGCTTTTTAAAATTAATCAAAAACCAGTGAGACTTACTGTTATACATTTCACATGGTGAGTTCCACTTATCATATAGACATGAGGCTCACTTTTTATTTAAAAATTAAAAATAATATCATGTTAGTGTGAACGTGGACTTTAACTAATAGTTCTATTTTGAATGTTTTGAAAATGTTGGATTTTCAATTTGAATGTTTTGAAATGTTAAGGTTTGTTCTGTATTTTGTTGTAAATGTTAAGGTTTCAAAATGCACTTTTAGCCGTCAATCAAATGTTTAATTTGAACCATAACTTAACTTCTTCGTCAATCCTTCATTACAAAAAGCATATTCAATATTTTTTGTAGGCTAATTGTTAGATGTGTGTCCTATGTGGCAAATGAGACGAAAAATAAAATAATTAAAGGAATTAAGGCTTTCTTTTTCTCTCTTCTCTCTCTCATCTTTCCTCTCCCCTCTCTTTCTCTTTCTTTCTCTTTAACTTCTCTTCTTGCCTTTTCTTATAATAAAAGACTCTTCAATCTATGAATAGAAATTCATAAGGCTTGCATCTATACCACTATACAAATAAAAAATGAAACATATTTATACAAGTTTCACCTCTTATTTCTAGTATGAGTAGTTGTGATTTGAATCGAATGCATCGATGAAGCCTTGGCACTAAAATGTAGATAGATTTACATTCCTCTTCTCTTGGAGATCTCCAAAGGAAAACTAATCTAGAGCATAACACTATTTTGTTAACTCATAACACTAAACAAAATTTTTAGACGCATATTCTTCAGATTGTAGGTTTTGAATTAAGGGGACTAAGTATTAGGAAATCATGCTTGGATCTAATCCTAAACAAAGGCATATGACTCAGTGAACTGGAGTTTCATGTTTAGCATCTTAAAGGCAACAGGTTGCCCCCTTTGTTCAAGAAATGGATTGAAGAATCTGTGACTACAACTTCCCTTGTTGTTTTAGTGAATGGAGAACCTACTAGGCTAATCAAAGCTAAAAGAGACCTTAGGCAAGAGGATCCACTATCTCCTTACCTATTTGTGTTATATATAGAGGTCCTCTTGATCATAATTGCATTGAATGTGAAAATAGCTCAAGATTTTAATAACATCACATATGTAAAGGTAGCAAAATAACACATGTTGCTTATGCGGATGACTTGTTATTATTTTGCAGGGATGAAAAACAATCGATAGAACTTCTCTTAAAAATCAATGTAGGATTTCATGACAATGTCTAGATTGAAAACAAATTTAAGTAAAAGCTGCTTTTATTTGTCTTCAAATTATTGAATTAAATATGCTACTCGAGCAATGAGGAAAGGACTGAAGTAAGGAAATCTCCTAATTAAGTACCCTGGAGTGCCTATATAAAAAAAAGACTATAACATCAAATTGTAGACCTCTGATGAACACACTTCAAAAAAGAATCAATCATTGGTGCAATAAACACCTCAATTATGGTGGAAAACTACAACTGGTCTAGACCATCCTGAGTAAGCTAGCAAATTATTATATTAGCAACATATCTCTCTCGAAGAGTGTGCTTAAGGAGATTGAACAAGAAGTTGAAACACTTCTTATGGGAGGGGGCAAGGCATGAAAGTAACAAGGCTAAAGTCAGTTGGTGTATAATTTGTAAGCCTAAAAACTAAGGAGGGTTAGGAATATACTCAGCTTGGTTGTTAAACCAAGTCAGCCTAGCAAAGAACCTGTGGAGATTATGGAGCAAGAAGGATGAACACAGGGTAAAATGGATACATAGTGTGTTGAGTAAAAGCAGCAGTATATGGAAGCTAGGGATAAAACATAGTATGTCTTATAATTTCAAACAAACACTAAACACAAGACAGTGGATGTAGGAGCTAATATTCCATAAGATTGAGAATGGGGAACAAACCATGTTTCGATTCGATAATTGACAGTCCAAAGGACCCCTATGCAAAATTCAAGAAATACAACCCTTATTGATGTGAGCAAGACCTGATACTAAGTTTAGCAAGCTAATCAGGAACAATAGATGGTATTAGCCTTTCTATGACAACAGGAATGTCAACATCATAATGGGGAATATGCTAACATGTCAAGTAACATCTTAGGATGAAGTACTATGGACATTAGAGGGTTCAAAGAAATTTAGCTCCAAGGTATGTAGAGTGTTACTTCACAAGGATATAAGCAATAGGGTATTTATCCAACTCATTCAGTTATGTTATGGATGAGGCTAATTAGGAAACTCCTCACCAAGGATAGAATAAAGTTCTCTATCAATTCTCTAGAGTGCAAGTTGTGCAATTACAACTTGGAAACTTTGGACCATCTGCTAGTTAGGTGTAAGTACATAACACACATTAGGACTAAAATGTAGAGAGTACTTAGCATAAGGAAAGACACCTGGCACAGATTGATCCAATGTGCTGGGAACCTAAAAATGGCAACTAAAGTAGACTATAAAGTTGTCAAGATTCTCTTGGTTGCTACCGTGTACTACTTATGGTAGGAGAGGAACTTCAAATTATTCAGAAATAAGACTAAAAGAAAAGAGCAGTTATTTCAACAAATATTCCTCCAATGCAAACTCTCTGCGAAAGCTAGAGGAATAACAAACAACCTGTCAACAAGCATGACATAAAGATTGTTACTTGAACGATTCATTCTAAGTTTTGTGTAACTAGAATCGTAGATTCTCCAAACTTTGATTTCTTTTGTACCTAGTCAGGTTGTACATTTTTTCTTATATCAATGAATTACTTAATTTTTTTAAAAAGAAAAATTTAATGCTTCCTCATTTTTTTATTCATTCATTCTTCAGTATTAACTATACAATGGTTGTTACTAAATATTTGGATAAAATGACATCTAGACTACAATTTATAACATACCCTTGCCAAGTATCCCATACTATCTTTACTTAACTAATTAGGAATATTCCTTAGAATGATGCACAATCATGCATCCAAACAGGTTGATTTGTCTTTCTTTTAGCCTTTTTTCCACCAATTATGTTGTATTCTCTTCATGTCCTCTTAGCCCATTATCCTTCAAACTAAGTTGCATATCACTTATCCTTATAGAGGGGTTTTTTTTTAGAATTTACTTTAAATCAGAAAACTTCGATGCAATAACACATAGTGTAAGAGAAAAGAAATATGTGATATATATAGAGATTTTAAAATGCTCCAACATTCTCATTTTGGCTATGCTAAATTAGGCTTATTAGAGTTAACACCCTTGTGTCGAGTTATAAGTACATATGGATATTGTGCTCCAAAATGCATGATGATAGATTAAATAACTAACTTTAAAATCAAATGTTTATAATTTTGGAGTTGTTCTTTTGGAAATCATTACATAAAGGAAACGATTAACGATTTTAAAATAAAAGGGAGCATATTCTTATTACTTAGGTGAGATTTTTCACAAATTTTTCGTTAAATGATATGTGCAACTTTTGATTTTATCTCTAAAGAAAACACACGATAAAGGCATTATTTGAAGGCCTTTATCATCATAAGAATTGTTTGATATTTGATTAAGGTAACATCTAAAATAATTTATCAACAACATAGCTAGTTTAGATTTGCTAGCGGTTATTTGCTTTTAGTACAAATTACATTAATTGTGTTTAAGTACTTTTGATAGATACATGATGCTTAAAAGTTAAAACCATTTTGTCCTTGTCTTCTTGTATAAAAGTTGTATATTATATTACAGATAATTATGATATACCATAAGGTTTAAGGCACTTTATGCCTTAAGTTTGATCTTTTTCATTATTGTAATTGTGAAATAATGTTGAAGTACTGAACTTTTAAATGATAACAATTGTTGATGTGTTAAGAGTTAATAGAAAATTTATATTTTATATTAATTTTTTTTGATAAGTCAAAAAGATTAAATTAATGAAAAAATATGTACATCACGATATTGCCAAAGCAACAGTCTCTTAACCCAACTAAAAGAACTGGCAACAACATGAGGGGTCCTAGACTTCCCCTCACTAAACAACACACACAAGACTGAAAACAGCCAACAATCACAGCTCCCAAAAGAAAGACAAGATTACCAGTAACACACCCAAAACAAGCTAAAAAACGCACACACCAGAATATGCAATCAAAACAGTAGTCACGACAAATAGTAAGAAGTGGCTCTCTAATGGAGGGAGAGACAAAGGTATGGACTTTGAAGACACCATCACAACTGCAAGGCAGTACACTGATGCGGGAAGCCAAGGGACATTGAGAATAAAGCAAATTTTATTATACTAAATACTCATATATTTTTATTCTTAATAATTACAAGAATTAATTAATTTTAGAACAAAATTTGATATGTTAAGAAATAAGTTAAATTAAAATATTAATATTAATATCTAGTACTATAATAAAAATTAACATGATGAAATTAAATAAATTTATATTTTTAATTTTGATTATAAATAACATTAAATAATTTTTATTTTTATTTTTATTAAAAATTTTCAATTAAATAAGTTTTATTTAAAAATAAGATTCAAAAACAATAAAAATACAACATAAAAGGGAATATAAAAATAAACTGTCCTTAAAAATTGAAATAAAAAAGAACAATGAAAATATAGAAGAACACGAAGTATTGGTGGTTTGAGTTTTGACATTAGTAAGATACACAACAAAGTGAAGTAAATGATTTAGCTTAGAGGGTAAGCAAGCATTCATTAGCCTCGCCACCTTTATTCTCCTCTTTAGTATTAGTAAGTGCATGATCACTTTCTTCTCTTTTTTCCTGTAATTTTTCTACAGTCAAAGTGTTAGTTATACTTGGCCTTTTTTTCTTTCCCTTATACTTCAAAATTCTAGATTCAGCTTGGTTAGCCTATTTTCTTAACAAGTTTCCATCTTTTTTCCTCCTGCTTTTATTACCACGTATGCTTTTACGTGGGTTGTGGTAAAAGGGCTATTTTGGAGTTGAAATGCAGATCCAATCACTTGTTCATATTACTCTATTCTTACCCTTTTCTATGAACATCCATCCATTTATTTTATGTGGGTCTCATTTATTGAATGGATGAATACTCATAAAATAAGGAATGAAAAAGTTTCCCTTTTTTATTCTCTCTCTTCCCCACACATACACACACTTTCTTTTGGGTAAATGTTTTGTTCTTTATGGGTTTTATTTGGATAGCTTGTCTTGTTTTGTTTTTTCTTTTATGTGGTGTTATTTTGATCATTCTTTTAGAGACTATATAAAGATGTCTTAATTTGATTTCTTTATGTTGTAACCAACCACGAAAATGAGAGCCAATTCCCTTAAGTTAGGACTATATGTCTATATATCTTGTTCTAAATCAAATACGATCAATCTTTGGATAGGTACACACACATGCCTTAATTTTTTCATTCATTCAGTCTGCAATATTAGATACACAAGGGTTGTTACTGAATATTCAGATAAAACAACATCATTGGGTTATAGGTACAAACGGATATTATGCTCTAGAATATATATGGATAGGTTAACTAACTTTGATGTGAGATATTTATAATTTTAGAGTTGTTCTTCTGGATATCGTTATGTAGAGAAAAGTGATTAACTATTCTAATCTTAAAGGGAGTAGAATCTTATTACTTAGGTGAGCTTTTTCACAAATTTTTCTTTATATGATAGGTGCCAGTGCCACTTTTGATTTCATTGCTAAGGTAAACACATGATCTAAAAGACTTTACCAACATAAGAATTGTTTGATGTTTGATCAATGCATCATCTGAAAGACTTTATCTGCAGCAAAGTTGGTTTAAACTTACTGGTAGTTTTTTTTTGCTTCATGTACGAATTATATAAGTTATATTTAAGTATTCTTTATGGATACATAATGCTCAAAAGTTTTAACCATTTATCCTCGTCTAAATGTATAAGAGCATAAGTTTGGCAACAGGCCAGATTGGGCTCAGATCCACCCAAATCCTAGCTCAGCTTAAAATTTTGTCTTCTAGTTTGAGTCGCGTAGCTTCTAGGGATGACAATGAGTCAAATTGGGCTTGGGCCTGGCCTAAGGCCCTAGCTCAAGCACGACTTAACTCGACCAATTTTTTTTCAATTTAAAATGTTAAAATAATGTTATTTTCAACAAAACGACATCGTTTTGCATATAAAGGTGAAGCTTGGGCTCGGTTGGGTCAAACTTGGCAGCAAAGTTCGAGCGTGGTCCGAGGGTTGGTCAATCTGGGCCTAGCCTGTTGATTTCAAGTCCAGTTGGTCCCAAGCTCAAGCCCAGTTGCCATCCCTATCAGCTTGAGTCGGAGTTGGGTCCGAAGCTCGAAATTTTGAAAATTAAAAAACCGAAGCCTAACCCAAAGCCTTATCAATTTAGGTTGAGCCTATTAACTTTGAGTCGGATAGGGCTAGCTAGAGAAATTTTGTTAAACTAAAATAGCAGTATATTATTTTCTGAATATTTATGATATACCCTAATATTTAAGGCATTACATCTCTTAAAGTTTAATTTTTTGCATTATAGTAGTTGTGAAACAATGTTTAAGTATGAAAATTTAAAGGATAAGAATTGTTTGATGTTGTATTACGAGTTAATATGATTTATTTATTTTTATTATATAAAATTAATATTGTTATATTGAATATTTATAGTTATATTTTCTTCATCATCATCATACTCCGAAGTCCCGCAGTGAAGCGGGGTCTGGGGAGGTTTAATAGTACGCAGCCTTACCCCTACATAGTAGAGAAGTTGTTTCTAGTAGACCCACATGCAGATGTGATAGGATAATAATGAAAAAAATCAATTCTGACACCCTTACAAAGACTTATCTTGTTGTTGCTAGTTGAGCTAGGAATCTGCACTGAGCGACCCTGAGGATAAGACAATCCTGTGGTTTGATACGTCCATCGCGGTAATTTTCCCTCCTACACCTGAAAAAAAAACTTCCTATGCGGTAAGGGTGAGGCGTGAGGCCTCTAAATTATGTCGTTTACCCTTATTCTGTCCTGCCAAACTTTCCTAATTCTAGCCACTGCCTCAGTTAGGGTCAACTCTGACATATCTTTCTTTATCACTTCCCTCTAGGTAGTGTAAGGCCTCCCTTTTCTCCTCCTGTAGCCACTAAGGTTTATGTGCTCACAGTGTCGTACTGGAGCATCCAAGGGCATCCTTCACACATGCCCAAACCACCTAAGTCTTTTCTCCCTCAACTTGTCAGCAATACTAGCCACTTGTACTTTATCTCTCACTGCCTTATTCCGTACCCTATCTCTTTTGGTAATGTCACACATCCACCTAAGCATATGCATTTCTGCTTCCAACAACTGTCGCATATGCCTATGCTTAGTAGGCCAACACTCTGCACCATATAACATGGTTGACTGAATCACCATTTTATAGAACTTTCCTTTGAGTTTTAAAAGGACCTTCTTATCACATAAAACACCTGATGCACTCCGCCATTTGACCCATCTAAATCGAATTTGATGTACTATATTGTTATCAATACTGCCATCTCTCTGAATGATAGATCTGAGGTATTTAAAACTTGATTTGTGTGGTATGATGTTAGTATCTATTGCTACTGCTACCTCGTGTACCAGCTGGCTACCCGAAAAGTTACATTCTAAATACTCTGTCTTGGACCTGCTCATTCTGAAACCTTTCGATTTTAACGCTTCTCTCCAACGTTCTAACTTGGCATTGACCCCCTCCTTGGTTTCATCCACTAGGACAATATCGTTAACAAATAACATACACTAAGGCACCTCCCCTTGAATGTTTTTGGTAAGTTCATCTAACACTAAAGTGAACAAAAAAGGGCTTAAGGCCGAGCTTTGGTGTAGTCCAACACCAATAGAGAATGCTTCCGTGTCGCCTCCTATCGTCTTTACGCTAGTTAATGCTCCTTCATACATATCCCTAATCACTCTGATATAAGTCCTAGGAATGCCCTTTTGCCTCCAAACACCTCCATATGAGTTCTCTCGAAACCCTGTCATACGCCTTCTCTAAATCTACAAAAACTATATGAAAATCCCGTCGTCATTCCCTATAGCATTCCATCAGTCTTCGAAGTAGATGTATTGCTTCTGTCGTGGACCTACCATTGGTTGTCCGATATAGAAACAGCTCTTTGGATTCTCCTTTCAATTACCTTCTTCCACAGCTTCGTGGTATGACTTAATAATTTGATGCCTCGATAGTTGTGGCATTATTGGATGTCTCATTTGGCCTTGTATAAGGGGATTAACCTACTCAATCTCTATTCATCTGGCATCTTGGCTGACTCGAGAATCACATTAAAGAGCTGAACTAACCACTAAATACCGACAATGCCTAATCGCTTCCATACCTCTATAGGGATCTCATCCGGCCCTACGACTCGTCTACACTCCATCCCCCTTAAAACTTTTATAATTTCTCCCCTTGTGATCCTTCCCCATGAGTACCCGTTTAGAAATTGTCCCGACACAGGGTATTCCCCTAACTCTATGTTGACCAAAATATCTTCGTTATAAAGGCCATAAAAGTATCTCTGCCACCTCTTTTTGATGGCTTGGGCCTCTGTGAGTACCTGTCCTGCTTCGTCACGGATACAACAGACTTGGTTGAAATCCTCCGTTTCACGTGCCCTAGCTTTTACTATCTTGAAAATTCTTTGTACTCCTTTGACTGTATCCAAATCCCTGTACTTATTCTCATAGGCTTCTCCTTTAGCCACTGAGATAGTCTTCTTTGCCTTTTGTTTTGCCAGTCTATATCTTACTCCATTAATGACTTGCTCCTCCTCTGTTGCACTTGCCAACAGAGCTTTAAAAGCTCTCTTTTTTGCCTTTATCGTCACCTAGACCTAGTCTGACCACCACCAAGACTCCATCTGCCCCCTCCCCTGTCTTTTAGAAACCTCAAGGAGTTTTGTGGCAGTCTCTCTCACTACGGGGGATGTTAAGTCAGAATTTTGACTTCTCGTATAAAGTGATTTTGATGACAAACAAAAGTAAATACGAAGTAAAAAAGAAGACGAAAGAGAAAAACAGACGGAAGCTGCGAAGTAAAAAAGCAGACGAAAGAGAAAAACAGATGGAAACTGCGAAGTAAAAAAGCAGACGAAAGAGAAAAATAGATGGAAGCTGCGAAGTAAAAAAGCAGACGAAATAGAAAAGCAGACGGAAGCTGCGAAGAAATGCAAAAGCAGACGATGCAAAAGCAGACGATGCAAAAGCAGACGATGCGAAAGCAGACAATGAAAAAGTAGACGAAGTATGTCGCAAGTTTCAGACAGTAGATGTTATTAAGCTCAACTGCCTCAACCGTTTCTTT
>JAOSBP010000003.1:22619967-22636398 GCA_027563825.1 Erythroxylum mucronatum
TTAAGCAATTGTTTAAAGAAGAGGGTAAAACGAAAAAGTATTCACAATTCAACCCCCCTTCTTGTGCATTGGTTATTGTTATACTAACTTGTGATTCACATCAGGGGCTACTCTCTGTCACATCCGATTCGCATCTCTACTCACAACCCATGTTGTATTAAACCGAATATGTGTCCTAAAATGTTCCACCATGTCCCCTTCTAGTCTCCACCCTCTGATTTTGTGAAACTGCTCGATGAATTGCTGTGCCCTCCATCTCTTAATCCCTAGATCCAAAACTAACAATTTATGTTGGGTTGATAGGCATGCGGCCAGAAGTACTTTGCAGTCCTTGCATCATGATCTGGCTCTTGTCTTGACAAGGAGATAATCAATTTGCGTCTTGGTTGTGTTACTACGAAACGTCACCAAGTGCGCTTCATTTTTCTTAAAACATGAATTTACTATTACTAACTTATATGCTATGGCTATATTCAATAAATCAACCCCACTGTCATTTCTAGTGTCATATCCGAAGCTCTTATGAGTTCCTATATATCTGCTCAGTATGAGAGATTTGTTGAAGCACCCCATCCAGCTTCTCCCAGAATGTGCATTTTTGTTGTCTGTCTGCGCTAGCTTAAGGTGCATAAGCACATTATACATTGAGAAATTTTAAATAAAGATGATAAATTAAATAAGTTTTAATTTTTTTTCATTTTATTATAAAAATCGATTAAATTTATTTTTATTTTCAATTTTTATTAAAAATTTAGTTTAAAAACAATTAAAAAACAACAGAAAAGGGAGTATGAAAACAACTGTCCTTAAAAGTCGAAATAAGAAAAGAAAAAATATAAAAAGGTTTCGTACTAAAAGACACACAACGAAGTGCAGTGAGTTTGATGTTATAACCTCTGGCTTGGAGGGTAGTCATTCCTCAGCCTTCGCCACCTTTATTCTCCTCTCTAGTATTAGTAAGCGCGTTCGGTTTCTTTTTTTTTTTTCTTATAATTTCTCTACAGTCAAAGTAACAGTTGTACTTGACCTTTTTTTCTTTCCCCTAATACTTCAAAATTCCAGATTCAGCTAGGTTTCCACTCAAACTCGGTACCGGGGTCTTTTAAATGTAATAAACTAAGATGTTTCTTAACAAGTTTCCATCTTTTTTTCTCCAGTTTATATGACTAAGTATGCTTGTATATGGGTTCTGGAAAATGGGGCATTTTGGAATTGAAATGGGATGAAAGATTTGCCCTTTCTCATTCTCGCTTTTTATTTTTTTGTCAATGTTCTAATATTCGTGGTTTTTATTTGGATAGTTTGTTTTGTTTTGCTTTACTTTTGTGTGGTTCTTATTTCGATCATGATATAAAGATGCCTTAATTTGATTTCTTCGTGTTGTCATGGAATGGAACTAACCATGAAAAAGAGAGCCATTCCCTTAAGTTGCATTACATGTCTATCTTGTTTTAGATCAGTTACGATCAATCTTTGGATAGTTACGCACATGTCCTAAGTGGGCACGATCAATAACCGTAAATACTTACCTTTTGCGCTTGGTCTTTGGGTGTTTAGTGTCCAACATGTCTTTTACAGCTAAGGATCTATATTTAGTTTGGCTGTTCAGTATGGTTTGTACACTGGAGAGTGAAAGTAGAACTGCAATATTTCTAACATAAAAACACAAGTTGATTTCCCCTATGCATCACTAGATTGCCGTTATCTGTATCACTGCTTCCTGTTTCCTTCTGGTAGCCACACTATGGGATGACTTATTGTTTTTTTGTTGTTATTTTTTAATAAATTCTTACAGATGCTTGAAACTTGTGTCTTAATCACAGATTTAGCTAGAACTTATGTCTTTGAGGGTAAAGACGGCGACCATTGACAGCATTCAAGCTGGATTTTGCTCTGATGACATCCTGTGTGAAATCCTGATTAGGTTGCCTCCAGAAACAGTATTTAGATTGATCCTTGTGTCAAAGAGATGGCTTCACTTTATTTGCAGCTCTTCTTTTCGTCACAATTACACAAGGAAGTGGAGAGTTAAATTCTCTCTTTTGGGGTTTTTTACATGCAATACATTATACCTTGGAAGGCCTCGAGATGGTCTGCGCCGGCCACCATCTGAACCTGCCCTTTCTTTATTGTCAACGAGTAAAGAGGGCGATGAAATAAATTTTTCTGGTATCCTCAAAGAGCTGGGTTACTTCATTGACTCTAAAAATGGCCTTATTCTTTGTGGCCGGCACCCAAAGACCTATTTTCTTTGGAATCCTTTTACCAAGCAACATTACAAGCTTCCTCGTCCTCGAGTATATTTTGATGCGTTGTGTATGGCATTCCTCGTAGAGGACCAAGCTGATGACATTATGTGCTACAAGGTCATTCGAGCAAAATGTGAACGCCGACTTGACGAAGTTAACACTGTAGCCATCGAAACTTTCAATCCCAAGACTAGCACCTGGTATTTTTCCATACTCCGTTGTTCTTCAACTTTATCATTGTGTCCTTGGAAAGTGGCCACAGTGATTAAATGCGTCGTCTATTGGTTTGCTGAACATGGAAAGATAGCCATCTATGACTCAGGTGATGAGGGGAAGCAGATAGCTTTAATAAAGCTACCAGGTTCAAATGATTTTGACGAGCATGTTTTAGGGGAGTCCTTTGATGGTCTTCTGCAGTATGGTTGGAGCTGTAAGTCAGGCTTGGAGATATGGGTTTTTGAAAGGGAACCCAGTGAATGTACGTCAAGTAATGTGTATGAAACAAATCGGTGGAATAGGAGATATAGGTTGAATTTTAAAATCATGTGGAAAATGAATCCATCCGTTGTGGCGTCATTTCATTTGGGTAAGAAAGAAACTCAGATACTATCTTTCATTCCTCAGAACACTGAATCCGTCTTCATTAGAACTGGGTCAGACATTTTTGTGTGTGACCTTGTTAGTCAAACAGTTGAAGTTGTTCGTTATCAGGGTCGTACTCCTTCCATATTATGGGATCAGATTCACAGCAGGGTGGTACCCTACTTCAGTCCAGCTTGGCCCACTTTGCCTTCACGACAGAGTAGTGTGATTATGATATCATAGAAGCTTACTTTACCATGTTCCTAATGTCGTGATTTATGTAAATAGTTTTTACTTGTGATGAACAATCGGCATTTATTTTGTTCCGTAAATAGTTTTACTTGTGATGAACAATCGGTATTTATTTTGTTTTGTTCTCGACTCTGTTTTCCTCTGCATGTGTGTACCCATAAGCTTTATTTCTTCTTCTTCATTCGTGATATTGCCGTGCCCTTTGACTTGAATTCGTTCTTGTTTGTCTTACTATTTAAGAAAACTAAGTCTGCTAGAGAAAGCTTGGATGACAATTGTTGTAGTGCAGCTACATGCATTCTTCACATGACATGTAGTCACTCTGAAATTTTGTTCTTTTGGGAATGATGTAAGAGAAATTGACAACTTTTTCCTCACAAAAACATTGTCTAGTTGTACAAACAGAAGAAAGAAATAGTTACATTTGGAAAGGGAGCAACTTCATCCCCGCTTATAACAATGAACTATCTACTTCTAAAAATTCCAAAGATGGTGAATCTAATGTAAGTTAATAATCAATGCTTATCAGCACCTGAAGAGCTTGCAGAATGAATTTACAGCTTGTCGGTGAAGAGAGATAAATAAAAGACAATTCTGTCCTTTTAATCAGTGTGGGGCAGCAAGAAGCTAAAGCCTGAATTCTCACGAATAAGAGGTGGTGGTTCAATGTCAGAGATATCAATTTGTTCCATTGACTTTGATAAGTCATCAACTGAAAACGGAATGCTGCATCAAATTTGAAAAAAGAAAAAAGAAAGTCAGGAATAACTGCAAGATCAAGGTGTATAGAAGCTGTTTTGCAAAGATTTTGTAACCATGAAACTCATTGAACTTCACTCATTAGCTAAACGAGTGATTTTTGTCTTTTTCTTTTCTCCTCTTTTTCCTTCTTTTGGGATTGAATAACAACACTTAAAATATTCACTCATCAGCTTAAACTCGAATAGTAATAAAGTAAATATCCACCTCCCCGCAACATGGTAGTAGGAATCATGGACATAAAAGTAACAATAATCTTGCAACTCTTAAGCACCATTTTTCCTGCTAAGAAATCTTGCCATGCATACTTTCTAGTAGACTGTTAGCAGGAATGCCAGACTATGCCTCTTGTTAAAACAAGTATAAAAAGGCGAAAGAATGAAAGAGAAATTAAAGGAAACACTAAACAAGAACGAACATGTTTGATACTGATGCTAACCTTGAATCGTCATCCAAGAGGAAAGAATTACTGACAGCATTGTTTGAATCTTCTGTCATCAACACCCTCATATTGGATATGACCTGCAAGAGAATGTTCATAAGCCCAATGGATGTGCTACTCATTTATAGATAAAAACACGAAACCTTTGCTTCTGTTCCCAAGTGACAAAGTTAGCCCTTAAACTTACATCAGGGGCCACACTATGTGTGCCATACTTGTCATCCCAATACATTGTACTTATTCGGTACAGCTGCTGAATACTGAGAACCTGTAGTGTAGAAACTAATTTGGTTACAACAGACAAAAATGGCAGTTGGTAAAATCTAGTATCCAAACTAAAATACATTACTCACTGGGCATAGATCATGGCTAATTTCATCCAGTGTTTTCTTTGGTTTTTGATGTATGACCTATGTCAGAAATGATAAATTACAGGACGTTTATCAACTCCTTAACCATAGTAGCATGTAAGTAGAAGAAAAGTAAATGGACAACCAACTGATAATGTACCAGAAACCCAATAGCCTGTCTTATATGTTTCAGCTCATCCCAGGCTGAACCGGCATACTGCACATATTATTTTATGCAGTTAGTACATAAACTGGTTAGAACCACAAAGCGCATTGGATTCAACTTTCTAAAGTACCTCATCTGTTGCCTTATAACACCAATGTTCCAATTCAGCCAGCCCGGCCTTGACATATTCACCATTACTAAATGAACAACACTCTCGCCTCAACAAAAGGCTGCCGAATAAATAGAAATGCAGCCACTTAGTAAAGCATTATGGTAAAACTACAAATCAACTTAAGCCACACACAAAGTGTAGATACGGGAACATGTACAACAGAGGAATATAAGTTGAATACCTGTTAAACAGTTGAACATTGATGAAGGAAAATATTTGAGTGAACACCTTACGAACCAAAAATGGTGGTACCTGGAAAAGGAATCATAAAAAATATAGGCAAGTGATAAGAACAGAACTCCTTTATCAAGTGATAAACCTGCAGAAAGGTATGGATACTGAAAGTTTTAGGGACTAGGATTTCAGTATTCACCAGTCAACATATTCAGATGAAATGGAATTTAAATAAAACAATGAGGGGCTTTGCTAAGTGCTATAGAAAAACTGGTGTCCTAGCAAAAGTAGATATAAAGAGCATGGAAAACAAATCAGATGAAGCAACTCATTCCTGCATCTTTTAAATAAGCATACAGAGGATGGTAATTCCTTTCCATTCACTTCTGATCTAATTCTTCCAGCCATTGTGCGAACCAAAAGAAGAGTCAGCTTCAAAATTGAGATTAATGTTTAGATTCCAAAACAAGGTTTATTAGCAGCATCACAATTGTCTAAGCAGAGCATAGAGTAGGAAAACTGTAACGAAGGAACAAAACAAAATGGAAGTTTAACTTACATGATTTGCTTTCAAAGTGTTTAAAAAGTTTCCGAGGCTTGTCACAATCCCTTGCCAGTGAGCAATCAAAGCTTGCTGAGCTGCAGCATTAGCAACTGAACGTACACCCTTAACTAAGCTTGCTCTGGATGTTCTTGGAGCCTATTCCAGTCATGTCATACATACAGCTAACAGCCTAAATTAAAACTAGTACAAGAAATGTATGCATAGAAGGATAGCATTTTATTGGATACAAAACAGAGAATATGGTAGGCACATATATAAATTACCTGGATGCACAATCCAAGCAAAGGGGAAATCTCCTTCTTGAGATTGTCCCGAATCATTCCATAAATTTTTTCTACATATGCTGTAAGCTGCTGTTTGAAAAGCAAAGCTGGGTACTTGGCTTCAACTTGTCTCAAAGTGTCCACTCCACCACTGATACCACTATTTATTAAGGAAAGGTTGACCCCTTGGGGAGTTCCACGGAAACTCTATAAAGACAACAACACAAACTTTAATCAATTAAAGAAATCAATCTTATAGATTTCTTTCTGTTTCCATGTGAACAATTACCTGGGTCATTCTTCCAAACAGAGTTGCAGATGATGATCGACGACGTTGTGGAGCCATTCCTGCTGCACCACTAGCTTTTAATGTGCGTTGCAGTAGTAACAGCAGAGTTGAGGCGTTTGACAACCAATATGCTAAAACATCATTGTTATCCTGAGTCTGTAGTCCAAGTTTTAAGAGGATGTCAAAGCATGTTTCTAAAGTTGGAAACTAAACATTAAAAAGAATTAAATATTGGAACATAAGGTTTGCAGTTTCACACCTCAATAGCATGGCCTATTGTCTGAATGATTCGATCAAAAACACTAGTGCGCTCAACCTCAAAGGATCTCCATTGAAGAAGACATTTGTATATGATACAAGCAGCTATTGGTCTGTTTTCTTGAAAGCCTAGGTGCTGTGCAATACAACGAATGAGTAGCTCCTGGTTCTCCTGCTGTTTCTCATTTAATGACTTCTGAGGCTTTCCCTCTTCCCTTTGGTTTATTGAACCACTATGCAGATCCTGAAGCATTTATTGAGTTGAACAGCAGAAGGAAGGAAGGACGAAGAATATTTCAGAAATCAAAGAAATAAAATATTTTGTTGTTTGTTATAGGACATATTAGTTTGCATTTAAATGAGGTATACTCACCAAACCTGTCTTGTCAATGGGTATATGACTATCAGCCCTCTGTCAATTGAATAAGAAAAAAAATCTATCATACTCTTTTCCACGAGAAAAAAGAAAAGAACCAAAGTATGGATTTGATTGATCCTGGTACCTGCATAATTGATCTGGAGCGTCCTGAAAGAAATTTATTGGGAGCCATGGACACAGCCTGCTGCCTAAGAACTTGATTCTCTGATTCTAAGTTCGTAAGCTTCTCCTCTAATCTAATTAGACGAGTGTAACAGGAGATCAATTGCATCAGAAAAATTTGAAGAGGTAATGATTTCTTGAAATGTACAGGACAAATTCAATTTCACAAGTTTGAAGGTAATCAAGTTCAGCAAAGACATATCACTAGATAGGCTTTTGTTCTTAATACACTACCTCTGAACGGATTCTTGGAGTTGCTGAGCCTTTTTATCTGCTTCTTCCAGCTTCTTACGTGTATTTTCAATAATCTTCTGGGCTTCGTTGTATTTCTTGTCTGTATCCTCTGCTCTTTCTTTCTCCGATTGCAACGAGGCCTGTGAAGACATGAAACCAATGCAAAGACCAACAATGTGAGATGCTAATTTTATGCTTTAGTGTCAGCAAACAAGATGCAACTTCGGAAATATCTAATTTTGGTTAGCTTAGATACCCATGAATTTCCTCAGATAGGTATCAACATCCAACCATGTCCATGTGAAAGCAATTGCTTCATTAAGTTCAGTCACAAACTACAACAATACCATGCACTACTATGCTTCCATTAAAAAGAAAGATGCGTGTCCAATTATAATATCTTTTCATGCTAACGTTGTTCTCCTTTATTAACTATTTGTTCTGAGCTTATGATATGATGTCTTCATCTCTAAAACTGGCTATTCAGTTAGTGCTTCACCTCAATAGTCAATAGGCATGAAAAGCCCAGATTTTACAATGAAAACAAACAGTCATAGTCAGACATATATAGGTCATTTCAAACGAAAATATGACTCTATCAATGTTTGTAACTGGTTTAACAAAGCATATTTCGATAGTGGTCTTGGCATGTAAACTGACTTCTATCAAGACGTGAAAACTATGCAGACTGATCTAGTGTATTGTTATGCACTTCTGTTTTCAACAAGAACAGAACCTTTTTTGCAATCTGAGAATGGAAAGAAAATTTTTTGAACAATGAATGAGAGCTAACAGACATTCTAATATGAATTGAATGAATAATGGTATCACATGCTTGATACAATAGAAGCATGTAGAAATTATTGGTATATTCTTGCCTGTAGATTTTCCAGTTCTTCTTTTAGGGAAGTAATTTTCTCTGTATCTTCAACAAGTACTTGGGTCTCCTTAATAACAGGAGGTGCTTCTTCAATGGCTTTCATTGTAGCTTCTCGTTCCTGGACAATCAATGCATTTGCTTCTTCTAATTTCTTTTGCATTTCTTCTATTGAATTCTGAAATTTTGCTACTTCTTGTGCTTTTGCTTCCTCTAGATCAGTCTGAAAGCAAGGGATGAAGCCTTGGAATGAGCATATATGACTAAGGGGAATCAGTTAAATTTTAAAGAATGAAAATGTTGTGATAACTGAACGAGGCAGTTCTAATAATTTTCCTGTAGATTTATCAACTGTTATCACACTGGAAAAGGAATTATTATAATGCTTTACTAGGGCATGTTTTAAATTGGCATGCAAGTCCTAATGGAATAGACAACTTTTATCAGTCTTATGCTCATTGATTGCCATCCTCATATGATGAAAACCAACCCTTAGACGTTTTTCCAGTTGTACACGCCAAGAGAGTTCCTCCACTTGTTTCTCAAGTTTATTTTTGGCTTCCTTTAATGCACCTGCTTCTCTTGAGGCCTGCAAACATTGGAGGCAGTTGTCAAAACTCCAAAGGAAATGAAGCAGATTTCAAGCATTCAACAAGAAAGATTAAAAACAAAGAAGGAACTGTGCAATATGGAACACATCTATATGCTATCCATCAATTTATGCTCTTGCATATTCAAATAATTCATGCAACATGGTTTTCAGGGGCTTGCACTCAATAAATTTCGGTCACTTTTATAGGAAAAGCTTGTCCTGTTGCTAACCATTTTAAGCTTTCTTAGCTCCCTTCGGCCAAGCCTTCCCCTCCATCTGGTCTGTGATACAATTGCTCCTCTCTTCAGCCTCTTATAATAGCAATAATTTTTATGACAGCGCCACCGAGCCTGAAAGTTTTATCAAAAGGAAGAGATCGTTGTACTTGAAAACTGACTGTATTGAGAAACAAAACTGTTAAAGTAGTCTGATACTATCGAGAATATAACCTGAACAAAAATTGCAGCTTTAGTTAATTTCCTGAATCTAAATTCTTTACGAGCAACCATAGCCCTTAAGCCAGTCTGCAGGAAAAGTGCAGAGGCATGGAGTTTTTTGTAGGCTTGTCTGGCTTCATATCTTCGGACTTGCTTTTGAATCTTCACAGCAGCTGCCTCCCTCCTCATACTTTCAAAAATTTTGCAAGCCAGTCTTCCTACAAATCACGTGAATCCTTGTTGATGTAAGTAAATGACAGAAACTGATTATACAAAAACAAAGAAAGAATAGATAATATAAAGAGGGCAAGAAATCAGAATTCCATGCTTCTGTTTGTACAGATAATATGGCAATAAAATTGCTTCATGCTTTTAGCTTTTACAAAAGAATCACCTCTGCATACTGATTGCACAAATATTGTAGCCTTCCGCAATGCAATAAACCTTTTACGGGCACAATGAGTTCTTATCCTCCGTTGGATGGTTTTTGCTGCATTACTGAGTACCTCGGCTCTCATTGCATCTAATTCGGCCATCTGCCCCGCTCTCAAAAATACTTTTGTTTTACCTATCTGTATATCATTTCAAGTCCAATGCAATTAATAGCACCAACAACCTCATTTATTTGGACATATGAAAGTTGAATGCAAAGAGACGATATCTCAAGCATGCAACAAGAAAATAATGTACTTCTACAGAGCATCTGCATCAGACAATGATACTGAAATAATTTCACAGATTTTTCTTATACTAGAAACAACAGCAAAAATTATAACTTTTATACCTGAAATCCTTTAAGATCCTTCTTTTCCAAAACCTTTGTGCAAGCAACTTTTTCATCGTAGCTGTAGACATAGATATTCCACAACAAACCACAACAATTCAAGTTTATTCAGAAAGAGCTACAAATGGCTTCACAATTGAGACATTATTACAATGACATGCACTCTTTGTCCAGATGAGATGCTTACTTCCCTTGCACAGCCTCTGGGGCAAGAATACCAAATCTGTTTATAAACTCAAAGAAAGGTTTCCGAGTAGGGTATCCAGCACAGCTGATTCTGATTGCTTCTAAAACACCCTAAAGATGTATGGCCAGCAACGTATTAACAAAAAATATTAAGAAGAAAGGTAATGCCGCTAAAGAATTATAAAATAGTAGATTTTACTTACACCACAGCGCAGTTGCTGCATGATATTTGCATTCTCAAATATTGCAGGTTTTAGCAGGTTATTTGGCTTCACACATCTGATGTAGTGAGGCTCAGTAGAATTTAGTGTTTCCATTAATTGTTGTAGTTGTAGCTGCATAATTAATAGCAAACATATTAGCTCTTTTACTTGATGAACCACAACAATGCATAGCTCTTTTACTTAATGAACCACAACAATGCATTAAGTGTTTCTAGAAAGTTCTTTACATGGTGCATCTGGATAAGATAAGTACAATAGTCTCAAAAATAACAGAAAGAAAACTACCTTAAAACGGGAACCAATTGAAGAGAACTTTGAAGATTTGCTTGTCTCTTCTGGTAGTGGAGGGAAAAGACCAGCTACAAAAGAGCATTTGGATGCATTTAACAAATCTTGGTGCTCAGCAACCACATAGTCCTTGTTTTTGTCCAAAAATTGGTCGGATTGGTAGAGAACCTGAAAACAAATGCAAGCAACACAATCTTACTGAAATAAGAACTTGTTCATAATATAACCATTATTTTTGTACAAATAACTTACTTCTCCAGCATAATGTGCAATGTTAAAATCTGTTCGAGATAGCTTTGGCTTGATAAAGCGCTTGTGATTTTTAAATGTCTGGTAAAGCTTATTTGCAAATGTTTCATGGGTTGACTTCGGAAACATGCTGAAATACAGGAAACATAGTTAACAAAAATAGCCAAACCAATGAATCATCATTCACAGCTAAAAGTAACAAGCTCTTGTATCTTAAGAAAACCAGGAGGAAAACCATCTATTTAGTCACTTTCCTTAAAAATATAACACAACACTGGAATTGAATAGGTTGCATACCATGCTTCATCAAGAAGGGCAATTATGCCACCAGGTTTCTGCAAGATCCCAATAATGGCAATCTTAATTCAAAGATAAAATAGAAAGAAGCGAAAAAGAGAGAGAGAGGGTCAAATCTTGTGAGTATATTGAAATTGGTTTCTGAAATCGAAATAGAAACAAAAGCTTAGCATATCAGTATCAATTAGAAAGAGGGAAATGTGGCTAAAATACAATTAACCTTTTCAATCAGATCCAGTACATCTTGGTTGTCAACAAACTCAATGTAACTCCAATTTATCTGTTCTTTTGTGTATTCTTCTTGTTCCATCTTGAAAACATGCTGAAAGTCATATAAATTCCTTTTTAGTTAAAAATCAATGATTGAAACCTTAGTGGGTGGCTCATGATCAATATTCATTACCTGGTTGAAATGTTGCTGCAACTTCTCATTTGTAAAATTAATACAAAACTGCTCAAAACTGCATATTCAGATATTGTGGAATGTTTACAAAAATCATCAACAAAAATTGTCTCCAGTATCTAAAAGATAATAGCTTTGATTAGTTATTTACCTATTAGCCTTAAAGCTTTCAAAGCCATAGATATCAAGAACTCCTATCAAACTTTTTGAATTGGGATCTTGACCGATTGAATTATTAATTTTATCCACCAACCTATCAACAAGCAAATATGCAGGTTAAACCAACATTTTTATTAACGTGTAATGCCATATTTCAAATTGTTGACATCTCAAACCATAAGGTTTTACCAGTCAAATAAGCGAGAGTAAATTGTCTTAGCAAAACCATCCCTACTAACAGCTGCACTTTGGGGATCAAGACTTCGCTTAATAACTTCCTCTGGGGTGATCATTACACGCTTACATAAGGCATCTTCCAATGCTACAGGATCACACCTGAAATAAAGCAAAGTCTACTATTAAGGTAAACAAACATTAGTAAGAGCATATACGTTACATTATGACAGTACATATCATACATGAGTAGTTCTGCTGCTGTTTTAAGATGGAATTTAGCTTGGTCATTTTTTGGAACTGATGAATCAACATCCTTTCCTTTTGCAAAATCAATATTTCCAAGATGAAGAACAGCAGCAACAACTCTGAAAATTGCTTCCTGAAGCAAAGTGAGGAAGAGTAATAGAAGTAAGATGATGTCCCTAGTGATAAGATTCAGCATCATGACTTCTTTTAGAAGGTATACCTGCTCCTTTGAGCTTATTCCAACAATATCCATAGCTCTTCTTGTAGCAATGTAATCATGGGCATCACTTACACCAACGAGCTCAAAGCATTTTGACTGGTTAAGATAATGAAATGACTGCGGCGGTCCCAATTTATATTTTTCAACATCCTGTTAACAGTATCAACTTTAGCTAGAACAGACTGGAAAGGTTGGAATCTACCGAAGTTAGGGATTGTGATAAAGTTTGCCACTTCAATAGACAGTTACCTCCTGAGGTGCAGCACAAAGGAGATAAAAGCAGTGGTAATTACGTTCAGGATCTGATATTTGGCAAACACGAGACCTTTCCAGGAGGTAAGTTCTGATAGCAGCTCCTGAAATCCTTCCACGCTTATCAAACTGGATCTCAACAAATTTACCAAAACGGCTGCAGCAGTATCAATTATAGGATCAAATCAACTTCAAACCTCTGGCAATTATATGTCTGGCATTTCTTAAGAACTGTTATATGTAACGCAGGAAGTAATACAAGTCATTATAATTGTTCCTTTATGCTTTGGAAGATTAGATTCAGAGTCGTGTACACATTGAATGTATAGAGATATAAAAAAGTATCCTGCTTGTCTTTCCAAGTCAATTGTTTCACCTGGAATTGTTGTTTCTAACAGTTTTAGCATTCCCAAATGCTTCAAGGACAGGATTTGACTGCAAGAAAGAGAATATTATCAAATGGAAAACTGAATGAACATTCCCAGTTGAAGAACGTGAAGCAGAGAAACTTTACTAGAGTTAGAAAAAGTTTCAGGTTATGAAACATACTTCAAGAACTTGCTGTTCCACTGTTCGTCCTTCAGTACCAGAGCGTCCACCCAAAAAGGCAAGGTATCTCATAAGCATTTTGGTTGTCTCTGTTTTACCTGCACCACTTTCACCACTGACCAAAATAGAATTGCTTTTCATCTCATTGACCATTGCCCTGATTTGGTGAAGATGGTTATTGAATAAGATGTCCATGATTTAATAAAGCCATATATAGCAGGTAATTTGCGATTGGGAATAACCTGTATGCTACATCAGCAACTGCAAAAACATGAGGACTCAGCTCTCCAAATGGTGCTCCCTTGTATTGTTGCATCATGTGAGCATCATATATATGAGGAAGTCTTTGAAATGGATTGATAGCAATAAGAATATTTCCAGTATAAGTCTGCAAAAGAGTTGTAAAGGTTCACTATATTCAGGAGATCATCAACATAGAAAGTATGAGAAAGAAAATTTGCTCCTTTCTCCATCTCAGAATACAGAAAAAGGTCCCTGCAATGCTGTAAGAACTTGAGTATAACCAATACCAAGGGAAAAAGGAAACTTACATAAATTTCATTTAATTCATATCTAGCTTTCAGGTTCTGCAGAACTCCAGGCTCGTGCAGGTAAGAAAGTTTTGTCATGTCATCAACTCCACCAGGTGGAGCCTCCACATCTTTTGGATATATTTTTGATAAATTTGCAGTGACCTTAAGTTGCAAAATGGGAAAGACAATCTCAGTAATCAATCATAGTCAGATGCCAAGGATAAACATGGATATCATTGTGGTTGAGCACTTGTACTCTCAAGTTGTATTTACGTTTTGTCTCTTTCAATGTTTTCAAAAGCATAAACGTAACATAAGTATTCATATTGTTTTTTCTTTATAAATGGAGACTTATCGTAATTGACCGATTCAGTATTCAGAGTAAGTTATTTTTTTCTCAGTCTGGCAATGCTTATAACTACTCCCCCAAAATGTAACTGTGATATGTAGAGATTAAAAAGATAAACTGATAAAATCAAACTTCTCTTCTGCATTCAGAAATCAGAACTATCAAAAAAAAAAAAAAGTTCTATTGAATTGGAGTAAAGAGGAAAAAAACTCAACAGATTAGGCAAATTATAGCATCCAACTTACCTTCTTGCCAGTCGATGTGTCAACCTCGACATCCTTTCCATTAATTTTTGTAACACATCCATCAATCCAAGCCAATTCTAGGTCTTCGACCCAGACATGAGAACCTACGATGATATTCACCGGAGTTCCCTGCAGAAGCAGATATAAAGAGAAAATAAACTGGATATGTGTATACACTTATTCAACATATGAACCATATGCATGATAGTAATCACATTAATTGAAGTTCAAATATTTTAGCACTAATAAACAAGCAATCTACAATATTCAAGTTTGTTATGAATCCGCATTGAACTCCGTTTTCAACAAATAAAAGAATGCTTGTGCAGCACATTTCAAGAAAACGCTCAACAAAATTAAGTATTTTATATTTTCATCTCTCTATCTGAACTTTCAATGATCTATATATATGTATATCTATATACATATATATGGTTACACTGCAAAACAAACAGGAAAAGAAAGAAGTTGCGGTAAGGTTCTCCATATAACTACTACTTTCAAACTTTGCTTTTCTAGTGAAAAATCAAGCATATTTGCCAGAGATGTAAAACGAAAACTTTCCCGAATCCGTATTGGAAAGCAAAAACTGACGAATATAGACCTGCTCAAACAAAAAGCACTATAGTTTACACGCTATTCTTCACGTACCATTTTTTAATCTTTTTGACAATCCAAGGCTACCTTGTCAAAATTGTTCCACCTTCATAACTATAGAGATCAAATCATCGACATTCGGTTCCAAAATTCTACCCTTCATACATAAGAATACAATATCTCTTCAAAGGTGGCGTCATTGGCCCTCCTCAACGAGTAATAATAAGAATTCCATCTTCCAGAGTAGCCAACTTGAGCAGAAAAGCTCAGATGGAAAATGGTAGAAGTACAACAAAAACAAAGAACCGAAATCAAAAGGTGGATCAAACTTGGGAAAGAAAATGGCAGAGGAGTTAAAATTTTTCGGAATTGGAAAGCGAAAGAATCGAGAGTGGAGAGAAACAGGTGTTTATTTGACGACGATGAATAGCATTGTAGACAAAGACGAGACATTCTTCAAGAGGACCTTCGAGTTCGGTTTGCTTCCCTTTGGTTTCGCGCCAATTCGTGGCCACTAGCCAAGTCTACTCCCTCTGTTTCTTCTGATCTTCTCTTAAACGGAATTGTCTCTGTCCTTGTCTCTGTGTGCTCGATACTAATGAAATGAGTTGCAACTGTCGGCCACCACCGTCCAAGATTCTAATCCACGGTCTAGATCCATCACGGAGGCGACGATGGAAAAACATGTGATTATTGTGGTCAAAATTTACTATAATTCACAAATTTATGGTTTCGACATTTACAACTGATTTTATTCTTAATTAGTAGAGAAGTTGTTTTAAAAAAATCATTGTATAAGAGTTAAATAAGTATTATGATGGCTGGCTAATAAATCAAAATTAAATAAATATGTTATCTTTTTTATTGATTTATTGTTGGGATATAAATCTAGAAAAAAATTTAGTTCTCTTAGGCACTCTAATGCTTATTACTAATTAATTAACGAGTTATATAATTCATAATTATAATATTTTACATATTTTAAAAAATAAATAATAAGAAAGAACAATATTTCATTTTTAGAATTTAATAAAATAATTATAATTTTGTTAAATATGCAATTAATAGATTTAAAATTTGTAACGAATGTTAATTAATTAAGAGTGTAGTTATGCTAAAACTTTAATAGATTAAGGTTTATAATCCTATTTCTTTCAATTAAGTGTTGCAAAAATTTTCAAACTAAAAATTAGGATAAGATCTCAATACCATTTCAGTTCAAGCTAGGGGTGTTCATAGTAGGGTAACCTGACCCGTTCACAAATAACCTGAACCTGAACCTGAATGTCAGGTTCGGCAATTTCACGACCTGAACCTGAACCTAAACCTAAAGAACCTATAGGGTCGGTTAACCTATTTTCAGGTTCGGTTCTCAGGGTAACCAAAACCTATTTATATCAATATATATGACAAAAAATTATAAAAATAATTGGCGAAAACAAATACAAATTATTCATAAAAGTATGCATAT
>JAOSBP010000003.1:22662705-22678905 GCA_027563825.1 Erythroxylum mucronatum
TCTCATTCCTCTCAATTACTAGGGGAATGGAGGATTGCCAAGAAGTGGGTAATGAAAATGTTACCCCTTCAATGATAGTTTGATGCCAAACACAAGTTTTCATTCTATTCCCATACATTTTTTTTCCATTACCTCCAACCAAGCACGCCCCTAATATAATATGTCATTTTAGGCCTTAGGGTAGTTGAAGAGTACTAAAACAGGAAAGGAGTGCTTGGCTGATGAATGTGGGAAGAAATTAACGACTGAGGAATAAAAAGTGAACGGTTGGTTATTGATTATCTAGGAACAATAGTTTGATATCCTACTTTTGGGGAATCCTTCGACTCACCATTGAGTAGAGGAACCAAATTCATTTATTAATAGCCACTTTTTTAAATATTTTAAATACTAATTAATTAAATAAAATTAATTAATTAAAATATAACTAATTACAAGATGATTAATTAAAATATAATTTATTAAAATATAATTATTAATTAATTAGATACAATATAAATAATTAAAATATTTTAATTAATTAATTACATTATTTTAATTACTTAATATACTGTAATTAATTAATTATAATATTATTAATTAATTAATTAAAATATAATAAATTTTTATTTCTTAATATTTTTTATAAACTAACCACTGTCAATAATAATAGCAATCATTCTTCCCTGTTAACCCACCATCGTAATCATGTTAATAATATTTATTTTCTTTCTGATTACTATTCTCAGTACTAACCAGCTGCTCCTAAAACTAGCCTATATTTTCCACGAAAATAAGTCTATATAATTTGGGGTTCATGTGGAGGTCCTTTCAAAGGAATTGACTTAATAACATCTTACAGTCTTGGATTTATAATAAAGTTAGGAAGAGTCTTGGAGTCATCACTCTTTTTCCTGAGAAGAAAGTAACCGTCCAATTCGTCAAAGTCCAATACGTAAAGGTGTTGGTTCTTCGATTTCGGCTTTCATCCTCTTGCCCCTGAAGACTGCTTACTGCTAGTCATAACCCAATGAAGTATGAACAAATGAAGGGTCAAGAGACTAATGAAGCTGGCAGGTTTAACGTAAAATGCAATTGAAAATGTTTGCCAGGAAGTGGATGACTATCGAGACTAGAATCAAACGTGTTAGAAGATATTCAAAAAATTTACAGTTAGTTAGCGTAATTTGTAAATTATTGTGTCAATTTAAAATTTTATTCAGTGTACATCTAAAGAATAACAGCTGCGGATTTTTCCGTTTCTGAAAAAAAAAAGTATATATGATATTGTATGATTTATGCAATCTAAGCTGTCTAGAAACATTTTCTTTTTGTCTTTAGTTAGGACTGGGATTAGGGCCTAAGCCAGGAATAAGAATCGTTTTATGTATCAACTCCAGTCCAGAACCAGGCTTAATCTAGTCCCAAATCCGGTCTACCACATGGGTCGAACCAGAAATTGCCCTCTGTGCTCCGTGTATGACCACTTCAGCCTTTTGTCAACCCGAGGAAGTTAAGGTTTTCAAGGTCGGCATTCTTGATTCAAAGTTCAATTACGCGGTTATTTTTGTCAAGTCAAGACATGGCATTCTTTTCCCGCTAAATACCAAGATTAACTCGCAGTACGTACATTTCATATAGCTATAAATACATTCATAAACCTTATGCGAAAAACCATCTCAAAAACCCTACTGACCATCTTCAAGCAAGCTCCCTGATCACATCATTTAAAAAAAAAAGAAACATAGCCCCTAACACCTTTTCCAGTTTCATCTCACTAATGGCTTCTTACAGAAACAAGCAGTCAACAGCTATAATTGTCATTATCACCATTCTTATCTTTGTTCATTGTGATAAAATATTAGCAGCTAGGCCGTTACAAGGAGATGAATGGTTAGAGAAGAACTTGGTCATAACCCAGTCCCTTCAAAGGGGTCCCATGGCACCGAGCACCGCCTCCCCGTGCACCCATATTCCTGGCGGCAGCGGCCGTTGCCCGTCGTTAGGGGAGATGCACGTCGCTGGCCATGCTGCTCAAGCGTCACCTACCTTTACGGATACTGCTAAGGAGTCTCATCCTCATGAGACCCAAAGACAAGATACAAGCTCTTGATCAATCAGTTCTCAAGGTGTAGATAAATGATACTGGCTGTGTATGGATGAACATATGCAGCGATACCAAGTTATTTGTTTTTTTTTTTCAAGAATAACAGATAATTGACAGTCATTTCCGAATGACATGTAGCTAAAATATAAGCAAGAATATTATTTCCGGTGTGGTAGTTTAATTTAAATGTTGTTGAAGATTTTAGCTTATGACCTATCTATATATCGGTAACCAGTGTTTTGTTTAAATGTTGTTGAAATTCCAAAAGATTTTAGCTTACGACATCTAGTTAATTTCCGTTATCAGCTATGAAACCGAAGTATCTATGAAGACAGAATTATGAAAAGTTGTCAAAATCATCAGATAGATATAAATCCTTTATATTTTTTGTGCGTGAAAGAATAGAAAAAAATTCCAGAGATAGTGAACTTTATCAACTAATTACGATAAATTAGATAATGTGTTGATATTAAAGAATAACAGGTTTATATATATACAAGAACGACATTTTTGTCGACTACATATATACGGAATATTTAATCATGAAATTTTACTAATATATTTTGATAATGATAATAATAACAACAACAATATTTAGCAGAAATCTCACTAAAACGTAAAATCTGATAAAGTTTAATAGTACGCAGCCTTATTTCTAATTAATAGAGAGGCTTTGATAATACTAATAAGTACGTTCAAAAGGAAATTGGTGATTTTTTGTTTGTTTTGGTATTTCTCGAGAATGAGTATTATAAAAAGAGAAGGGAAAATTTTTATAAGCTTATAAAAAAGTTAATAAACAATTTTTTAATTAATTAATTTATCATTTTTTAGCATGTGATTTTCGTTGAATTTGAATTCACGATATTTAAGAAGGAAAAAAAAAGATTTTTAGTAAAAGTTGTATAGGAATATCAATATAGAGTCATGTGTTATTCACTTATTCCACGTTATTGGCATTGAATAGTAGATCACTTGGACCATAGTCAATAGACGAAAGAGTAGACAAGTCATATAATAACATAATCTTGCTTGTTAGTTAATTAGCGATTACTTCGGACTGACATCTAGTTTCGTAGCATAGACAATTCAAATAATATCATAATCTTGCCTGTTTGTTTTGTAGCTGGTTCTCCCTGAATTTGCTGGGGCTGGACGTTGCTATTCGGATCCATAACTTTGTGTGACCTTGGCTGCTGAATATCTGCAAAACAAATAAGGCACGCCGGGGGTTGATTGCTGGCAGGCCCCTTCGATGCTCAAGTTAGTCTTTTTGAGGAAATTTTGGTCGCTGAGAACAGAGAAGAAATTAGGGTTGTAATCTCGTACCTGTATCATGGCGAAATAGTACCTTATATATGGAATACATGCTAGGTTTAGGTCTTCACGTAGGTCTTTGCGTTTGCATGGGAGACCAACACCTGCGAATGAGCCGTGGACATGTGAACCTAGGCCTGGGCCTGACACAGTAGCCAAACAACACTTCCATCACCTTACTCTCACGCAACTCATAAAACCAGGTTCAAATAGTCAAAACAATTTTTTTTTCCTATAAACATGAATTACTCTCAGTTCAAAGTCTACGAATTGACTCAGTATTTTAGACGTAAATATAGAGTTTGAATAAGTTAACAAATGTTAAAGACTAAATTTGGTTTCTATAAATTTTTGTATCGGACTTTTTTGTAACGTTTTATATGGGATGGAAAATTCCTACTTTAAAAAGAATTATGAGGACGTGAAATAATTTACAATTCCGTAGCACGTAATTACTAATATACTATTAGTTTACTCTTTTCATATATACGATGACACGAAACAATTTACAATAATACATAATTACTAATCTACTGATAAATAAATTATTTTTTTTCAAAAAGGAATTGCATGACATATATGAAAATAAAAGTCTCTATTCATAAAATTTGTGAAAAATGACAACTATACATAGTCGGGACGAATGATAGTAATTTGTCCTATAACTATTTCTTTTTAGATAAATAGTTTATAGAAAAATCGTTATGTAGGGAAATTGGGATGAAATTCGATCCCCTCCACAATAGAATGATTATGAAACTTTTTTCGTATTTTAATTTTTCAAAAATCAAGATCACTTTAATTCTATAAAATGATTAATTTATGAATTTTAATTTGTACCTTATTCTAAAACTTGATCATATTCTTATCGTATTCTTTAAAATATTTTCAAAATTCATCCATGTCAACCACTATATAGTAGCACAAATGTCCGATCTTTGACGGTATCCACAAAATAGGTTGAGAGAACTCTGTAACTCTTACACAAAGATTTAAGCAAGAAGTACTAGTTTTATTAGAACTTAACCCTATTTATAATAAGTTTTGGATATTTTAGTAATTAAATTGAAATTAAATTCTAATTTCAATTAAACTTTAATTAGAATTACAAATAATTCTAATTAAATATCAATTATGCCCAAATAAGATCCGATATCTTATATTGATTTTCATTTATTAAATATCTTATATTTAATCATAAAGTTTCTCAAATTTTACAATCAAGTTCAGCTTGATTAAAATATTATTCCTCTCTTCAACTTGTTCTTTATGTGAGACCTATTACGTTTTTAAATATGTTAGCAATGATTCTAAGTTATAATTATAATAAGATAAATTAAAACTCCTTTTAAATTATCTTTAATTCTTCAAGTAAATAATTTATAACCGTAAATCAAGATTGACGTCTAGCAGTCTATCATGACCACCTAAATATTTAGGAATATCAAAGTAGTTTTGACTAACCTTTTCGTGCATGAGTTTTTGTGTAATTCAATTATTCCATCATATAATATTCTGATTAGATATAGAGCACGAAATTAATGTCTACTCTATTTCAGGTCCAATCATCATAGATCTTTATCACTAGTTATTGATTCAATTAATGATATTTGTAAATTATTTACAAAACATCATTCCACCTTGGCCAAGAATATCCGGCATAAATACTAATTGAGAACAACAGAACATTCTTCCTAATTATTATTGATCACTTAACTACCTCCATATAATTTACACAACATCCAATGACTTCTGAATGAGCTATCCATGATTAGAACATGTCATAATTAGTATCAAAACATAGGAATCCCTATACAAGATAACTTTAGAGACCTCAAGTTAAATGATCACTTATACAATTATTACAATGAGATTTTTCATAGATAAACAAGTAATGTTCTAGATGGATTTCTTATATCGAGTTAGTTCAGTGAACTTATTCTTTAACAAGCACCCACACGTTTGTTTAAGTATATCTATACTTTAGTCTATGAGATCGACTACTTCCTTCATAAGAAAAACATAAAGTGTGGTAGTCTTTTTACGTTTTATTAATGTCTAATTTTAACTGAACAATAACTAGGAACAACTTAGGGATAATACATCAATGCAACATAAATCTTATAATTATAATATTATTATAATTTCATTTGCAATGTATAATTATCCTATGGACTTTATCATAGACATTTAAACATGTACAAGATATACAATGTCCTTAAATTATTTTTGTCACTAAACTACAACCAATTGATTGATTGTAAGGCATAAACTAATAATCTCTCACTTGCACTAAGCTAATCGTTTAAGTATCATCATATTACCATATGACGATTATGTTACTACTAGGACAATGGCTTAATGAGAGAACTCTACAAGATTCTCTATAGTGAGCACTTGCTTAAATCTTACAACTTTCATTTTAATTATCATCATATTTAAGAAAAATCACCTATATACATCCTTGAATCTTTGATGAGACCTACATGCCCAATGGTTCTAATGTTCTATAGTACATTACTGTCTTGAACAACGCAAGAAACTATATTAAGTTCATTAAATAACTTATTGATCTAATTAATCATTTCCACAAAATGAAAAATGTATTATAGCTTAATTAGCAACTATTGCTACATTAGAACCTTTTCAATCTTAAAATGAAAATTTTCCAATTAAAATAAAGCTTAATTAGGATTTTCTTCTAAAGCAAATATCCTTATCTCCTTGAACTCAAATACCAACTCATACATAGAATAATGGATATCTTTAATACTTCACAAGTATCTAATATCTCAAATATTAAACATCTTTAGTTACATTATCTATGTATTTGAGCTTAGAATAGGTGAACAACTTCCATTCTATCTCTACAGATCTAATTCCCATAATTAAGTTGTTATCTTTCCATATCCAACAACAGTTATTCTTGGACAATTATATTTCAACAATTGAAAATTAGAATTGTTGTTCTCTATAAGCAATATGTCTCTACATACTTCTACTAAAGAGGAAAACTATACTCCCACTAACCTTTTGTAAACATGATAAATTCACAATCATCTCCAAAATAAACTCTTTGAATCCATCGTGAAAGTGAATCTTTCAACGTCTTGTAGCCTTTCAGCTATACATCAAATGTATTAACAAAGACATTAGTTCTAATTGGATGTACTTTCAATAGATTTAAACTTTTCAAATTTCATCTTTCTCATACTGCTTATCTTAAAAACCATTCTCTTATAAGTATATATTAAAACAAACAATTTGTTCAATAGGTCTGTAAGAGTACATCCAACCTTTTGAATATCTTATAACTTTTTATTATACGATTTAGTTCTAAACTTAATTGATACTTTATGTTTCAACTAAGCATTACATCCTTAAATCATTAACTTTGACTCTTTCAAGACTTAGCATTTCATATCTAATATGAAATCTCAGTAATTGATTTAATTAGAACTAATGAAGGTAAATCATTGTACTAGGCACAGTTATAGAAGAAATATTTTTTTTTTAAATTGAAAATTATATTACTATTGCATGAACTAATACGACATAATAACAAGTTCACGGCTTAGAAGCCTTTAGGAAACATAACAAAATATTATAAGAAAAAAAATACAAGTGATAAGAACAAAGTGTAACTAAAAGAAAACGCTTAGAGTTGCCATCGGTTCTTCATATTTCAGTAAGAGATAGATGACCATTTTTAGCATAGATATGTGATCTGGTTATGATGATAACTCTGTCAGTAGTAAAATATTTGTCTTCCTTCTTATATGTGATATTCGATTATTTCTTTCCTGCCAAATATAATAAATAGTGATGGTAAAGGTAGCTTTGAGTAGAGTTGAGTGTGGTTGCTCGTTCCTTGTGTTACAAATAACCCAACTCAGGACATACTCCTAGTTATAACTAGAGTGAGGGATAGGAAACAAATGCAAGGTTCTACTCTAACTAGCTTTAGTATAGCTACATAGAAAAAATAAGTGGTCCCTGTCCTCGATAGCTATGCTACATAATAAGCATGAAGCATCCACCATACCTTTCCATTGGCTTTTGGTTTGAAGCTTGTTCTTAATGGTAAACTAACCATGTTATGAAGGACGCGTTGGGACAGATAATGTATTTCCAAAGTATGTTGTACCGGGGAACATCTAAGGAGTAAGCAATGAATAATTTATAGCAAAACTGGTTGGTAAAAGCACCATTCGGGTTTAGAACCTAGGAGAGTAGGAGACAGAATCTTCAGAGACAGTGTTTTGAAGGCTTGGAAGGTGGTCCATAAGAGAATGAAAACCTCTAAAGTTTACTTGCCATTCACCATTAACAATTAAGGAGGAAACCTTTACTTCAAGAGGTAGTTTGTTTCTAAGACTTAAGAAGTCAGGAGAACGAATGAGGGGGCTACTAACCAACCAGTTGTTAACCCAAACCCAAGTCTCCTCTCCATTATCAATTTATGCTTAATATATAGGTAGATGATATCTTTTAGGTTCATCGTCTTCTTAAGTATCCAAGAACCCTCGTGAGAATAATCAACCTGCTAGAAATTGGAATAGTTCATATAATATTCATGAATCCATTTAGTCCACAATGCATTATGATCATTGTATAACCTCCATAATCTTTTACAATTTAAGACATTCTGTATAGTAGAGATCAAGATGATCCCTAGGCCTCCTCGTTTTTTTGGTAGAGTCACCTTACTCCATTTAACTCTGTCATTTATGGAAGTACCCACAATTCCTGACCATAGGAAGGATTTCATTATCCTATCTATCTCTTTAATGACTCTTCTTGGCAAAGCAACAAATAAAAAATTTTAAATTTAATTAAGAAAGTCATTTACATTATTTATTTAGAGATTGATTTCTTAATTAATTAGAAAATATTTTTTTGATAAGTTAGAGATCATTTTCAAAAATATCAAAGAATACTCAATTTTCTTAATTAATAAATATTTTTTAAAAAATTTTAATAACAATATCATTTCTAATAAGTCAAGAAAGTTATTATACATAGATAAAGAAACAATTTTTAAATAAATTGAATAACAATTCTCTAAACAAATAAAATCATAAATTTAATTTATCTCAATCAAATTGAAATAAATATATTTAATTGAGAAAAACTTTTCTTAATTAGTTAAGAAAACATTTTCTTAATTTTAAGGAGTCTAATTAATTAATTTTAACCTAATTGAAACTAATAAATTCGAATTTTAGAAAATAATTTCCTAAAATTAAACTAGAAATTGATAAATTATTAATATTAATCATATTAAGAAAAATAATTGCTTTAATTTTAGAATTGATTTGATAATTAATTTAATTTAATAATTTAACTTCTTAAAATATTAAACTAAATTCTAAAACATTCCTAATAAAAAAACCGCCGAAAACAATTAGAAAACAATTATACAACGAATTCCAATCCAATTTTCAAACAGCCTGTTAATTAATTTTTATGAATGACACAAATTCAAAATTCCACTATCGCAATTCATAAGCAATACACCAAAATTCCACAAGACTACAATAAAAGCAATCACATTATTAATTTATCAATTATCGCACACAATTCCACTTCCAGTGGATTTTTGCTTTGCAAAATGCAATTTTGACTTTATCTTTATCACAGCCACAAACTCACAACGTTGGAATTTTACGATACAACACAACAAAGGTGATAGTGGAGAGCGATGTGATGCAACGATGAAGGACCAGAGGGGGAGCCTGAAGCACCATTTGTGATGGATTGTGGGACTCGGAGTTGAGGTGGAGCCTAGAGAACGACCTATGATGGGAGTTGGGATTTATAACTGTGACGGGTTACGAGAGATTAGTGGTGATGATGGCGACTGGTGATGAGGACAAGAAGGTGAAGGGATGACAAGGTGACAGAGACTACGTTGAGACAATTGGAAGAGAGTACGTAAGAGCAACATGGAGACAATTGGACTTTTAGAGATATGAGGGAGAGGGAGACTGACGTTGAGGAGAGGGGACGGTGGGGAACGAGGGAAGGGGAAGAACAAACACTAGGGTTTTGGTATTTTTAGGTTTTTTTTTTCACATTTTAGTCCCCAAGTTTTATGAATTTTATGAAATTAACTGATATTTGACTGGTACTAGCCAAAAAGGACAGAATCGACCGATGCCAAAAACTAGTATGGTACTGTTAAATTTTGTACTATTTTTTGGTTAGTACGGTACAAAATTTACATCCTTACCCTGAATGTCACACAAAAAAATCCAGCAGTTAAACGATGGACAAAAATAAATATTACCTCCAGACAATAGAATCTTCCTCTTTGTATCTCTCTTAAGGTCTTTGGCTATATTATTTGAAGGAAGGAAGACTAGTGTCCACCTTACAATAATTTCCAAAATGAGATCGACCCAAGTATCAAAGCATGTGAGCATAGATAGCACAATATGCAACCCTTGTCCACTACAAGAAAATTAGTTATTAGCGATAGATAATTACAGATAGAAACTGAATTGTTGGAAATTACCGACGGAAAATCATTATCCGTCGATAAAATTGTCGAAAAAAATTAAACTTGCGACATAAAAAATTCGTCGGTAAATATGAAGGGAAATCATCTTGACAAATTTTCAGATGAAACATAGCTACGGTAAGAAATGTTCGTTGGTAAAAAAAGCAGAAATGCTTGGAGGAGTAAATAATGCTAGAGTTTACCGACAAAAACATAAACGTCGTCGTTTGCTTTTGGTTAAGAGTTTTTTAAAAAACGAAAACGATGTCTTTTGGTTTAACATCAAACGACGTCATTTTCATTAAACCTAAATCTATCGCTGCTTCCTTCCCCTATTTCCCCTCATCCATTATGCGTAACCCATTTATTTTCTCTCATCTATCGTCGTCGTCCCACCGCGCCTTCTCGTCACCTCACTGCACGTCATCATCGTGCACCGTCCTCGGGTAGCCAGCGTCGTCATCTCTGTCACAACCAAAGGACACCGTGCGTCATGCCACCACACCTCATCGCCGCTCATTCTTACTGTCGTCGCCGCATCTTCTTCAGGTACTGTATAATTGTCTCTTGTGCACCACATCTCGTCACCGTTGTTGTTTTATCAATGTATAGGTTGATTACATTAATTTGATTCATTATTAGATTTAAGATTGTGTGTATATGGCACAATTAGCAATTATTAGTTTCACATATGGTGGCATTTTTTCCTTGTGAGAAATAATATGTTTTTGTAAGTTAAAATTCCCATGCACTGATAATCTAGGCAATAACAATGTGGAGTTGCTATTGTTTGAGCAAAACCTTAACACTGTGTTTGCTTTGTGAGAAACGAAACCAGGGAAAGAAAGGGGTGGAAGATTTAAGTTTTTTAGTTTGATAACCTAATAAACAGAGTATTGGTAAAGTTATAAAGAAAATTTTCTGTGGTAGAATATTCATTTATTATTTATCTTATTTTTTAAACTACCTATTTTGCATGGTTTAAGGATCGTATAGTCATTAACAAGTACCAAGTTGTACACAACATTGATGTATATATGGATTAGGATATGATTGGCAATAATAACGTTTAGCATTTATTGGATAGTTCTTCCTGGAAAGGAACACTTTGTGTGGATCGCTTACCAATTAATCAATTTTATTTTGGTAATAATAAGTGCTACCCTCCAATTATTTTAAGGAATCTCTTATCATTCAATTATACATGTTATCAATTAATAAATATCTTTGATTACTTATTTAACAATTAATGAAGGAGAGTGGAGAAGCAATTGAATTAGACTAAGTAGTGTCATCCAAATTTGACTTTTTGATTCATACCTTATTTAAGCAACTTAGGTATCTAGTTGGGCCTAATCTCTAATCATACCTTACACCTTGTGATTCATACCTTATATCCTACTCTAAATGCAATGTTCCTAAATTAAGTGGGCTAGATTGCAATTAAGAAGGAGATAAGGAGAAAAAGTGAAAGAAAACGAAAAAATAACACACTTGAATTGATAAGGGGGAGATGAGTGTGAAAAAATTGAAAATGGGGGGCAAAACCAAGAAGAGGACTTCATAACATTAGAAAAAGAAAAAGGTGGTATTTCGAACAACCCATAGGAAATGCAAAACGGTGCTTCGGTGAATTATATGATACTGCATTGTGTTTAAAATTCATTTCTTTAACTTTTTATAAACTTTTATTTCATAATTCATATATGATTTTTTGTAAACATTATTATTAACTCTTTATTATATATATATTTTTTGATTGTTGTTAATTTTTATTGAGTTAATGTGAAAATTGAACACTCAATAATTTATATATTTTAAGTAAAACTAATGTAAAAATTTTCCAATCAATAATGCTATTCCTTGATCTTTTAAACAAGTATTTCTATGAAAGTATGGATAGAGATAATCTCTCTAAAAAAGAACAACAATAACACAACACTCATTATGAATTTTGTTGATACGCGAGATTTATGAAAATTTAGTACTATGCAACCTTACCCCTAACTATTAGAGAGGTTGTTTCTAAATAATCTCTATCAAAAAGAGCTTACAGAAAAAGTTAATTAAAGAAGATGTATGATGTCTATAAGAAGAAAAGATATATTAAAAAAGAAAATTTTAAATTGATGTTCATGATGTCTTTGTTTTATCTTGCATACTTTTGAAGATGAAGTAGATTTTTATGTCGGTTGTAGTCCTTTTCAAATAGTGGTGCATTCCCACCAGTTAACTAATATGAAATAATTTTTTCGCAAGCCCTATTTTATGTTGAAAAGCGTCGCTCATCCTTCTTCTTTGTAGTCTATAGTTGTCCGTCCATCCTGGTAAGTTGCCCAACTAATATCTACCGTATGTGTTGCTTTAATAATACATTAATTAGATGTGTTTGAGTTTTGTGTGAATGCAAGGAAGGTCTTGATTTTGTGTTCTTCTTTAGAATATTCTTATAATCATTGATGAGTTTTATGTTCTTCTTTAATAGTCTAACTATTTATGTTTGGGTTATGTTTGAATCATTGATGAGTAGATGTATAATTACATAAGCATTTACTATATGTGGAATGAGTTTGAGATCTTATGGATGATTTGAGGCATAATAAACCCTTGAGATGGTATATAGGTTAAAAACCCATGATGCAGCTCCCATGAGGCTTATTGGTGAAAAATCCCATGTGCCTAGGAGTCACAGTGAGAACCACAAGAAATGCATACATTTTATAGGTAAGATAGTTGTTTGCATAAAAAACCCTAAGACGGTATATAGGCTGGAAACCTGTGATGCAACTCCCGTGAGGCTTATTAGTGAAAAATTCCACAAGCCTAAGAGTCACAGTAAGAAATTGCTTTTTTGATTCACAGGTGCAAGCAATGCCACGTACCATAGTATTGAAATCAATTGTAGGTAATTAATTTAAACATAAATACTTCAACTTCAATGTGATTAATGCAAACTTAGTATTAACACAAGAAATTCATACGTTTGATAGACAAGACAATCCTTTGTAGAATAAACCCCTAGGACAGTATATAGGCTGGAAACCCGTGATACAACTCTCGTGAGGCTTATCGGTGAAGATTTTCATAAGCCTAGGAGTCGCAGTAAGAACTTACTTTCTTGATTCACAGGTGTAAACAATGCCACGTACCATACTATTGAAATCAATTATAGGTAATTAATTTGATTGATTAATACTTAGGGGATGTTGTGTAAAGTTAAGATATTCAGTAAACTTGGGGGGCACGAAGGATACTAACTACGAAATCACTCTTTAAATTAACAGTTTTGCAGAAATGAGTAATGTTGATAGATCTTGGATGTATAGACGATTAACACCTAATAGTGTCATTAATCCTGAGTTTGCTGACGGAGTTGAAGCTTTTATTCACTATGCATGTTCTCAACCTGCATATATGGATGGCCCAAAGATCAGATATCCAGGTAAAAAGTGAAAATACTTTCGTTTCCTTCCTATTAATGAAGTGAAGGGGCATTTACTGAGAAAAGGGTGAGCCATTGATTTGTAGCACCTGAAGGGGTAATGAAATACATTCGTCAGTGAATGTAGATGAGTTTGAAGGGGGGATTGGATTTAGAACAAATAATGTGGATGCAAATGAAAATCCTTACATGCTAATGGTTTATGATGCAATCGGTTATACCTTTCAGGAAAATATAGAAAATCTTGAAGAGAAACCAAACCCTCATACAGAATATCATGGTCATAGCATGGTAATAGTAAATAGTGGAGTTTGCATACAGGGATAATTGATGGATTACTATGGTAAAATTATTGAGATACTTGAAATTAAGTACCTTGCATTGCTAATAAAGAGAAGTGTGATATGTAAGTGTGACTAATTTGATCTAACTCCAAATGTTGGTATAAAAGTGCATAGTCGATATAATCTAGTTGAAATCAACAAGTGAAGAAGATTTAGACAATTTGAATCTTTCATGTTAGCAATGCAAGCGATTCAGGTGTATTATGTCCCTTTTTCCTAGCTTACGATGAGATAAGTCAGTTTAGTTGGCTGTTTGCAAAGTTAAATCTAGAGGTGTTTTTGAATCACATAGAAAAGGAAAACAGAGAATTGAAAGTGAAGTGTTTCAGGAAGATACTTATGAAATAAACGCATCTGTTATATATGACGAGAATGAACCTTTGAACTATCCAAATAATGAATATGTTGAAATTTCATGTGGAGAAGATGAGAAGGGTGCAAGATCTGAAGAGGAGCCTGAGTTTGATTCTAATTATTCAGAAAAAGAAGATGATAATGATTTTGATTTACAATTAAATGCTGATAGCGATTAATTTGTGTTTGCAATAGAATATTATATTCAACAAATCAATTAATTCCTTTTCAATATATTGTGTGAAATATTGAATTGAAATTGTTATATTTCTAGAATATTCAATCAAATATAAATTTCAGGTTGAAATATGTCATCAAAGAAAAAACAGGATATGATGCGACCAAGGTTCAGACCACGATTTGGAGCTAGTTACTGTCTACGTGAAGCATCACATTCTGTAGTTGCAACCAAATCAGATGTTATACCTCCAACTACTACATACCTCCAGCTACTACATTTGCAGATGAGGCATCACCTTTATACCTGCTGCTACACCATCCACCACCTCTATACTAACATAGATATCAGGGGTAAACGATGCGGATGAAGAAGGTGACCTCCAGTTTGGAACTGAGAGAGCTGATGGAAGAACTTATATCACAATTGCCAACAATCTGTAAGTGAAAATACATGAAACACCATATGTTTATAATTAAATTATAGGTTTAAATTTAAAAAATGGTATAAATTTAATTGTTTTTATATTAGATTGATTCCGTCTAGATCGTGCTCAAGAAAAATAACATCCAAATTCAATGAGAAGATTGATCTTGAGGGTCATATATGGAAGAATATTTCTCAGACGACAAAGGAATTTTATATCAGCAGTTTAAGGCACAAAAAAATATTTTATTTTTTAATTGATTTTTATACATTATTTTTATAAATATTATTACATTATAAATACTTATCGTATGTTTTTCATTTTGTTTCAAAAAGAATTTTTTTGAGATTCTGAATTTGATGAGGTCATTTATAAGGTATGGGAGAGACGAGCATGTACACATATCTAGACTTTATTGGTGTGATACACAAGACTAGTGTACGACCGCCTTATATTTCTGAACAAATATGGAGTCGTTGGCAGCAGTATTGGACATCACCTGAGATAATGTCCATTTCAGAGCGTAATTTTACCAACAGATGTGGAAGATCATTGACAGGGTCGTTCCTATAGTTTTATAGGCCCTGGGCGAAATTAAAAAAAGGGCCCTAATAAATCGACAATATATTTAAGTTTACATATTTGTATGAAACATAAATGACTCAATTTATAAGTTCAAATCTATTCTTTAACGAAGTAATTGTCATACCCACAACAACTAGAAAGTAATTGACCCTGAAAGAATCCTTAGCTGATTGTATTTATTCATTATGGTTAATTTCTCAAATTGTCGTTTTCTAATAACACAACGTCTAGTTAGAAATGTAGGCTCTGTATTCATCTCAAGCGCAAGACTTTTGGCAATATTCATACTAGAGCTAAATCCTTCATCTCTATATTTCTCAAAAAATATATGTAAAAATTTGCCAATAATAGAAATTTGCCAATACTAGAAAATGTAATGAATATGAATGGCTAATTAACTCTGGTGGCAACAACCTTAAATACATCAAACCCGACCCCTTTTCTCTTGATCAGATCCTTATTCGATTCGATTAGGTTTGGACCGAGACCAAATGACATTATTTTTTGAACTAAGTTGGGCAACTTAAACCCAATTCAAAACTCGATTAACTCAAATATACATATGATCATTGACATTGAGCCATGTTAGGTTAGGTCAGATTGATTTTGTCAACTCGGACTCGACTCGGACTCTAAATTATTAATTAAAAAAAATACTAAGATTGAGCTCTACAATAATAATATCATAGTTGTTGAATTTATTATTACTCATATTACACCTGTGTAGGTTATAATTATAACAAAAATCTACTACAACATCATAATCTGCAATTTACAATTTGAAATCTTGCTTGTCAAGATATGTTAGTGTATTGATGAAGCTCAGTGTAAGATGTTGGTAATGAAAACGAGACACCATCATTGGAGACAACTTTAATGGAGCAAAAAACACTTGATAGGCCCCTAAAACATGCATGAGATGGGCAAGAACATTAACGTAAAACCATAATTAGAGATGGGCT
>JAOSBP010000003.1:22686135-22703365 GCA_027563825.1 Erythroxylum mucronatum
TTTATAATTAAGTTATAGGTTTAAATTTAAAAAATGGTATAAAATTAATTGTTTTAATATTAGGTTGATTCCGTCTGGATCATGCTCAAGAAACATGACATCCAAATTCAAGGAGAAGATCGATGTTGAGGGTTATATATAGAAGAATATCTCTAAGGCGACAAAAAAATTTCACTATCAGGAGTTTAAGGTACAAAAAATTATTTTTTTGTTTTTAATTGATTTTTATGCATTTATTAGATAAATATTATTACATTATAAATACTTATCGTATGTTTTTCCTTTTATTTCAGAAATATTTTTTTGAGATTTTGAATTTGACACTGTCATTTATAAGGTATGGGAGAGACGAGCACGTACACGTTATCGAGACTTTGTTGGTGCGATACACAAGACTGATGTATAACCGTTTTATATTTATGAGCAAATATGGAGTCGTTGGCAGGAGTATTAGACATCACCCAAGGCAATGTCCATTTCAGAGCATAATTCTACCAACAGACATGGAGGACCGGGGGAGAAAGTCTTTTCGTACATACTGGAGGATCTATTACCCACTATAAGCATATAGAGAGACTTGTAAGTATCTACACTTTACATTGATCTTTTGATTTTTTTTACTTTAGTGTATTTAAATTTAATTTGATGTATAAATTTTAGAATGAAAATACGTGTATTATGAAGAATGATAATGCTATAAATGTCAGGTGTCATATATGGCTATGTTGTTGAGTTATTTTCTTTGTTCAACAGGGGGTAAATATCATAAAAATAGAAGAAATTATGTCGAAATTTTTATAAATTGTAGTTCACTTATAACATTTTATTCTGAAGTAGGAAAAGTATATAGGCACGAAGTCTACACCTCGTCAGCTCTTTTTGCACACTCATACTAAGAAGCATGATGGTATGACTTTCGTCAATACCTAATGTAGAGAATTAAATGTATGTGAAATTTATACTTTAATATTAATACTTAATAATTATCATTTACTAACATAAATATTTCCTTCTGATAGGACTAAATACAAGAAAGCATTCAACAATAGTCTCAGCAGTTTGAAAATGTTGATAAGACTTAAACCTATCTTCATGCAATGGGTGATAGGGACCATCATAAAAGGATATTCAACTTAGGTTCATTTGCGAACACATGTTATTCACAATCCTCTACATCTAATATAGCAACATCTAGTAGGCGGTCTGCACCCAATGAAGTCCATGAGCTTCAGAACATAATACAAACATTAGCAACTCAGTTACAATAGTCGATGAAGTATATAACTCAACTTCGTAATGAGGTGGATGAGTTAAAGGGGAGGGGTAGCACCTCATCACAGCAATCAGAGTATCTGTGGTTACCAAATGAATAACGTACTTGTAGTCATTTCGTACGAATTACAAATAATTATTTACAAAATAATTTTTATTATTAATTGAGATAATTTTTACTTTATATCATCAATCAACTTTCTGTTTTAACAAATTAAATGTAGAAACAAATCAAAATATTATCAATAGAAAACTCGTAACTGTTTAAATTATGCATCAACCATAAGATCATCAAATAAAATTTAATGTAGGGAAATTAAAAACAATTTAAATAAATTTACTAATAGAAAAACAAAGTTTGTCGGTAAAATCTATTCGACTTACCGACGGATAACTAATAGTCGTCGATAATGTTGTCATTAACTTACCGACGGAATAACCAATTTTGTCAATAAGGTTGCTAACAGACAAGACAACACAAAATAACCATCGGTATATTCATCAACGATCACACAAAATGTCCGTCGGTAAATTTGCGACGACTATTCTGTGACTCGTCGTAAATTATTACCTGCGGCTGTTTCTCTGACACCTTAATCCGTTGGTAAGGTTGTCGATGGGCAAATCTTGTGGATAACTTTATCGACCGAAGACAGCACATAATAGCCATCGGTATATTCACCAACAGTTACACAAAATGTTCGTCGGTAAATTTGCGACAGGCAGTCTGAGTCGTCATAAATTATTGCCGACGGCCATTTCTTCGACGCCTTAGTTCAACGGTAAATTTTGTTGTTAACTTAGCTTACCGACAGAATGTGTAAGTTTTTTGTCGATAATTTCCGTCGCTAAATTTCTATTTTTTTAAAGTAGTTGGATATAATTATATGCTATAAGTTCCAAGTAGAGTTATATAATGCTTTCCAGCCTATATAGGCTACTGATATTGTATGGTTTACTTCCATTCCCTACCAGAAATTTAAGTTAGGCCATTAATATCTTCATCTTCTACAGCGGTGGAAGTGTGTAGAAAGAGCCAGAGAGGAGTAAATGTGCACTGAGTACTGACTCTCCTCGTCCTCTGCAAGCCACATGGTAGCTGCACAACCGCATAAAAAGAAAGGTGAAGAAATTATACCCCTTTAACCACAAAACTTTAATGGGCAAGGCAGAGAGCAAGTGGGGTTTACATCAAAATGGAAATGTTGGTAGCCAGACTACCAACCAAATGAATACAAACACGTGAATTCTGTCATCCACGCATATGAATCAGTCAGCATTCGGGAGATTAGAAGGCAAGATGTCCTCATGAATTATCATCAAAATTTATATCATTTGGTACATTACACTTGCAAATGAAGGAATGATTGTACCTCATTAGCCATTCCATTGGTTAAAAATAATTTGGAAAATTATGCAAAGTAATTATTAGACTATCAAATGTTTTGGCTCAACATTAAAAGAGGCTTTATATTTTTATAGCAAACAAATATCAATGTGTTACATTAGTTAGATGAGACATGTTAGTGAATATAAAGTTAAAATGAATTCACTTTTTCTAATAAAATATTTTTACTGCACTTGTATGAGATCATGCTTATTAGTTATTACATGCATTTTATTTAGTCCAAATCTTTTGTCCAATATTATGGTGTCTTAATGTGTTCAATAAATCTCAGTTATTTATTTATATAGGTCTCGCATAAATCTCACAAAATAAATAATTAAGATTCTATAAGACAAAATAAGACAGAGTAATATTGAACAGAGTTAATGAGTATTCCATTTTATCTCTTATTCATCAACGAAATTGGATAGCTGTCTTGTTTAGCCTGATTTTTTTCCATTTTATCTCTTATTCATCAACGAAATTGGATAGCTGTCTTGTTTAGCCTGATTTTTTGTCTGCTTTAACCGCAGGACCTACGGAAGGCAGCTGCTTTCGCACATTTGGCATTGGCACTCCTTTCAATGACAGCCTCAATCCCCAATCAATGTGAAAACTATCCCTATTAGCTTTCTATAGTTTCAAATCCTCTTTTTCTCATTATTCTGCGCTTAGCACAATGTTGTTTTGTAATAAAAATTACGTTGTATTACATGCAAAACTTATAAAATAACACCGTATTAGGCCAGGACAGGATTATTAACAACAGAGAATACTATTTTTTATACACCACATATTAACAACCTTTTGAAATAATAATTTTTTAAAGAAATGAATTAATAATTATTAGTTGGAAGTGTTTTATATGAGTCAAAGCCTTTTCATATAAAATTGGTATCTAAGAGTATGTTTGAGAGTTTAGGATGGAATGGAATGGAATGACAATTAATGGAACGAAATGAAATGGAGTGGAATGGAATAAAATGAAATGAGCCACTCCATTGTTTGGAAGTTTAAATAAAATAAGAGAGGGTTTGGAAGGCAAGTCATGCCATTCCATCCCTAACCCCCCAATTTAGGAGGTCATAAAATATTAGATTTTGGATGGCAAAAGATGGCTTCCAAAGCCATCAATTGTCATTCCATCCTGTTTTAAAATAGATTCCCAAACAATGGCCTGAGTCATTTGGATCATTCCATTCCATTCCCTTCCATCCCTCCACCCACATCCAAACATACCCTAAGGGATTTAACTTATGAACAAAACTTTGCACTAAAAATGCAGAATTTTAAGATGGTTAATTACAAATAATAGTTACTGTAAATATCTCTAAACTAATTAAGAGAAACAAAATTGCAATACTGTTTAAAAGCGCGTGGAGCCAAAGAATTATAGTGAGGAAACAAGGCAGCAGCTAGACGAGGCATAGGTCAGCAAAGACATTGAAAAGAAAAGACAGGGTTGGAATTTTTGACTACACCAATCAATCATCAATGAGACACCCCAACCACCCATCATGTTGGGTTAGCTGGGAGCACCACCTACCTTACGATCATCCCTTCTCTTCACTGCACAATTGTTAACAAAGTAACCCTCTCCTCCTGATATGCCTAAAGCCTCGGGCCTATATGCTGCTTCCATGGTGATGAGGCTATAAAGAGAACATGGGGTGTCCACTCCCATCCCATTAAGATTCGTGGCTGCTGAAGGATAAGTTCTAGTGACTTCTCTTTGTGTTCTGTTTCACGAGGTACAAATGCCAGTAGTAAATGGACCGGCCTTCACCAGCGGAACTGCTTAGGCATGTGATCGTGATGTGAAGCTGCGAGTTTTTTGGGACCCATGTCACAATAAATGAAAACGATTTCAAAGTTTTGAGCAGTCTCTGTTCGTTAGGCCAGATGTATACAGTAATTTCACATTGAGAAGCGAAAAGGAATCCACTTGTGGTTGAAATGAAGTCCTCCGTATCAAGTATGTATATATATACTGTATTATTCACTATTCACTGTTATTCACCGTTTAGAATATTTCAACATCATCCCGCATTTCTTCTTCAAAACTTTCAACTGCTGGGTAGCTAATGGTAGTTATCCTTGAAACAAAAAAGGGAACAGTAAGAATCCTGAATATTGTAGAATAGACATACCTTTAAATTCAATCTCGGATTCACTGATCAAATCTTATATAAGTGGCAAGACACTGTCCTAGACTCCTAGCTTTATATTCTACCTAACCGTTAGCAATAAAGCCAAAGATTTCGTAGCTGTCTCTTTATGAGGAAGGTGAGAGTGTATAAAAAAGAAACTATCTGATCTGAGGGACTTCTGGCGAAGCCAAGCACGAGACAAACGGACACGGTCAGGCTAGTTTTCTTTCTGTAGAACATGAAAGAGACCTGAGATTTATAATTATTCATGGGACCCTGATGACGTGTTCAATGAGTCCTTGCTTTTCCCGTAATTATGAAGCATGGAAAAGTTGTCCACGCACTATTAGGTATAAATTTTTGGAAATTTGATTACGTCCTAAAGATAGCTTGATTTGATTGTTATTTTTAACTACTAACTCTTGGACTAAGTACTGTCATTTTAACTCAAGAAGTGTGGTCGAATAAAAGGGGCTCATCTATTTTTAACTAAAGATCAAGGGTTTGATTCTTGATTTTAGGTATGAAGCAGCCTTAAATTTTTGGACCAACTATTTCATCCTGTAAAGTGCCTATAAATCAGCGAGGAGATTAATCATTGGGTCTACCGATAAATACCCTGATCTAAGACAAAAAAAGTACTATCATTCTGGCATTGCTCATATTTTGGGTTATTAATTATTTCTGATAAGATGTTCCTCGTTACCTTTTTCAAGTTAATGGTAAACTATCTTGTAATATTAGAAAATTTAAAATTATGTTTTAAACAAAAACGTATTTGCAGCGGTCAAAGCAACTGGAGTCGTTGGAGATTGTGACGGTGGGTAAGTCCCTATCCACTGGAATCTGAAATGCAAGTTACAACGTCAGATAGACAGTCACCGAGGTAAAAAGCTAAGACAGACAGGAGGGTTTCTTTTCCTTTTGGTCCAGAGGTAAACAAGAAGAGCAGCAGAAAGCCTCCTTCCCTCCCTCCCCCTTCTGTCTCTGCATTTAACTTCTAATTCACTGTACAAATGTCAAATGCACCGCAACTCAACACAACATAACAAACACAAGTCTCTTTTGTACTTGGGTCCCTTGACCCCCCTCCCATTCATTTCATTGCTCTGCAACCTGTCTGTCCCTATCTCTTCCATCACGTGACACTACGCCAAATCCTAGAGAGAGAAGGTCCATCAAAAAAGGTGCTGTTTTTACTTTTTATTACACCCCTGGGTCCTCCCTCCAAGTCCAAGCCCCCTTTCTAGCTCACTGTCTCACTGTCTTATGTCTGTGTAAGAGAGAGAGTGAAAACTGGGAAAGGCAAAGGCATCTCCTTTTTGTTTGTTTGCTTGCTTGCAGCGTCTATCTGAGTCTGAGGCCTTTAGCTCAGTGGGTTACACTCACAGAGATTGAGCAAGTGGAAGTGTTTGTGTCTTTGGTGTATAGTATTATAAGTAAGAAATATGCAACAGCACCTGATGCAGATGCAGCCCATGATGGCAGCTTATTATCCCAGCAACGTCACTACTGATCATATTCAGCAGGTCCTCGCTTCTCCTCTCCTCTCCCCTCCTCTTCTTCTCTGTACCTGTATCTGTACCACTCTTTTCTATCTTTTTGTTTTCTTTTTCCTGACTTTGGCCTCCTTCTTTCTTCATTGCATCTCAGTCCTAAGGGTCTGTTGTTTCTTTTTTTGATTCTACGCCATATTGGCCGATTTATCTTACTCTTTCTAACATTTGGGGACTTTCTATTCAGTTACACTTTAAGGGTTGTAAGTTGTTTTGCATTATCTTTTCCATGGTTTTGGTATTTATGTTTCCCCTATCATTCATACTTTTTCGAACGTGCGTTAGGTAGCCATCTTGTTCTATTTGAACTTCTCTTGTCACAATCTGTTAATTTCCATTTAAATTATGAGTGTGCTATTAAGTGGGTTCTTAATCTTTCTTTGTTTTGAAAACTGGGGTTTATATCATGCCGTTTGTTGCTGTGGGAAGGTTGAGCACTTTTTTCCATTGTTTTCCCTTGTGGTTTTCGGATGCTGAAACTTCCGTAATCCTTCATCTTATGGTAATTTTTTTAATGGGGCCAAAGTGTAGCGGCTCATCCATGCTGTATCATCCATCCATATCTATTGCTGCTATTAATTTCTTGGTGTGGTTTAATCAGCTTCCTTTTTCGTTCAAATTTAACTGCGCTGTATGTACTAATCATCACTGTTAGAGAACCGGGTCTTTCACTGATTCTGTGTTAATAAGAAGAGGCTAAGGATGGGGTATTATTCTAACTGCATTGCAACAAAAGCTGGTAGGTTGTATTATCTTTGACTACAAAATGGACAGTGTTATTAGTGCACAAACCTAAAGTTTGTCGTCTGTTCATGGCTTAAAGTTTAGGGGTCATTTTTACATGAGACTTGGTTTATTGCCATAAGTTGTGCTGATTTCACTGTTCCTTTTTTTTTGGGTTCAAATTTAAGGTAAAGTGTCTATTTTACTAAGCTTCAGGTAATTGATCGAGTTAGTGCCATTGTTGCATTTGTTTTTCAATCTTTTATGTGTTTAAATGCATTTTTTTTTCAATTTTGTATGTGTTACAAAGTGGTGACATCAACTGATAACGTTTCTCTGTAATAACTCTATTAGTGAGAAAATGAGACTGTAATGTACAAGAAAGATGCAGATAACTTTTAGTAGTAGAATAACTTTTAATACATTGCAAAGGTGACACCCTGTTATTGGTATTGGAAGAAAACCTGTGGTGGAAATTATGAGTGAGCATAGGAACGTTGTGAAAATCTTTTATTATCAAATTAAGGACTGCATGATGGTTATCACCACCCCATCCAAATAATTATTGGTTTTTTGTTCAGTGAACATACTTTTCTATCATCCCTTGATATTATCATTAAATATATCTGGAAAATCTATTTGCTAGGATTTATCAGTCTTTATTACTTCATCTTGCCATTGACAGCATGAGGTCAAATAATTGGTTTGGGCTATTGTTTGGGGTCATATGATCCATTGCAATGTCTCTGATGCAATTTTGTCTGGTTGTCCTCACTGAATCTATTTCATTTTATAGACAGTCATTTGTTTGGACATGTTCAATGCTAATGTGGTCCTTTGTAGATAGTCCTTCTCGGGTGGTCCTCTCCTAGCATTTGATGCATTGCTGTTTTTCTTTTCGTCTTGGCCATATATTTCCACTTGTAGGCCATCTTCCATTCTGCTTATCTTTATAGTAACATATGTATAACAATCTCAATCTAGAACTATACTTGTTTTGTGTTGATCTGTAATTGGCTCCTAAGACAGAAAATTTGTAAAATTGCATACCTTATCTTCTTGCATATTCCTGGTAATTTCACGTGTTAGAGGGCAAAAGGACTATTATTACTCTACATATGCATTGTAGTACAAGGCTTGTTGTTCCATATTTTGTAGTTTATGTCGATAGTGAACCTTTTAAGTTGAGACCTTAGCTTAGGTATGCATACACTGACGTTGATGTTTAGAGCTTGTTTGTGTTGCCATTAATTCCCATTTCTCAACCAATATATGGTAAGGTGATTGTCGTGATTGTGCTAAGATAAAGTATGACAACGTAGAGTTTGGATGAGAATAACAGTACTAGCACAGGAGATTTCAACAATACCCATTTGTGAAATACTAATCTCACAAATTTTCTTTTATGTAATTGAAATATTTGCAAATTCATAAGCTCAGCTTATATGCTTTTATCATTTATCATATGTGGTGATATCTTTTAGAAGGTCTAAGTGGAACTTTTCTGGAAGCAAGCCTGAACTTGAGGTGGAGGCTGCCTGGGTCAATAACTATCCCACTGATCAAAGATTTAACTGTCAATCTAATTATGAACTTGCTTGAGATCAACCCTAGGATCCTTTTTTGGCATTTGATTATATGTGTGGCATGGGCTTGACTCAAAAAAGGAAAAAAAATAACATGTCAAACTTCGCTCTTTTTGCAAGTTTAACTGAGCCCTATTAGGGCGTTCTGTTTCTGCATATACTAAAAGGACATAGGAAATTGATTTTACGATTTGTTTTTGGGAGAGGTTAACTTTCAATTGCTTGCTGTTTTAATTGTGTTGGATAAGAACTGCTGGAATTCAACCTTTGTCTGAACATAGTATCTGTCAAGGAGACCAACATCATGATTTATTCCTAATAATGAGCTTTTTAAAATAATAATAGTGACAATAGGGAAACCAAGTTAAGGATTTCTCTCTTACCGACTTTCAATTTCAATAGTTATTTTTTCCCCTTTTCTCTCTATTACGTCATGTTGTTTATGCATGCAGTATCTTGATGAAAACAAGTCTTTGATTTTGAAGATTGTTGAGAGCCAGAACTCTGGGAAACTCAGCGAGTGTGCAGAGTAAGCATTGTCTATTCTAAGCTGTAATTTTAATTTTCTTCCTTGGAGAGGACCATTCCTACTGTTAAAAAAATTCAATGTAAATTGAAATAACAGAAAGTTACAGTTGATGTTAAGAATCTGTTGAGCTTATCAAGTCAGTTATCGAGTGAACTATTCATTGAGGTTCTTCAGTGTTTCATTGTTGGTTTTAACTGTTGAGCTTTGCATGCATCTTGTTGTCTTCAGTTCAAATGGTCTTATACCAATGTAAACATTTGGACATTCTGTTATATGTTTCTGAGTTGGAAGCGTGCTCTCAAGAATGTACTTCCTAATGTACAGTTGTCAAGAATCAAGGCATAGCTTTTCAAATAAACTTGACCTTTGCAGATGATTGTGTATGTAGCAATTTAACTAAATACATGAAAACAAGCAGCAGTAGAAATCCATTTCAGTCCATTTTGTACTTCAAGTTCCAAAACTTACCCTTATTTTTATAGGAATCAAGCAAGGCTGCAGCGTAATCTCATGTACCTAGCTGCAATTGCTGATTCTCAACCCCAACCACCTAACATGCATAGCCAGGTACGATAAGTTTTTCTGAAGTAGAGCATGCAACCAGTAGCTTGATTTCATTCTACCTGCCATTCCTAGGTTTACAAATTTGTGCTTGAGCTGTAAATTTATGCATTATAGATAATGCTCGCTTGATCCTTTTATTCATCGATTATGAATTAATACCTGAATTCCTGCAGTACCCTTCAACCAGCATTATGCAACCAGGAACACACTACATGCAGCATCAACAAGCTCAACAGATGGCACAACAATCTCTTTTGGCTGCTCGTTCCTCTATGCTGTATACACAACCCTACTCAGCACTACAGCAACAACAAGCCTTGCACAACCAACTTGGCATGAGTTCTGGTGGAAATACTGGACTTCACATGTTACAGAGTGAGGCGAGCACTGCAACAGGTGGAGCACTTGGGGCTGGAGGGTTTCCGGATTTTGGTCGAGATGCTAGTGGTCGAGGAATGGCAGGTACCAGCAACCAAGATATCGGGAGTGCTGGGTCCAGCGAAGGTCGAGGTGGAAGCTCTGCAGGGCAGAGTGATGAGGCAGGTGAAACAGTGTATTTGAAGGCTTCTGGTGAAGGTAATTGAGAGGTAAGGGACCAAAACTTAGGGAAATGCTTAGTGGAAGTTAGTCTAGAAAAGGGTACTTTGAAGGACTTGATGCTTATTAAACTAGTTGTATGGTGCCAAAAAGACATGGTACGAGGGCTTAGCCCCAGATCCATGGCTTGGTTGTTTTTCAAGTTCAATGCGTCTTTGTGCCAGTTGTGTAAATTAGTAGGTCGTGCTTTGATATTGGCAACTTGTGTTGGATTCCAAATTTGTTGGTTCAATCCGTTTTATAGCACTTGAATGATCTTTTAATTACGCTTCACTAACTAAAGTCTACCAAACAATTTAAGAAACTACATTTTATATCAGTTGCCTGGAATTGGAAGTTCTTATCGATTCATTTTCAACTGAATCAATGTCTCAGGTGCCATAAACTTTAAATAGCATAAAAGGATTAAAAAATTGTAACAAAAATGTAGGTGGAATTCCAAAGTTGAATGTTATATATATCAGAGCCAAGTGTTTTCGTAAAGGCAAATATCAGGGAACAAGCGTGAACGACCCTCGTTCATTTTAAATCCTTAGCTTCGTGCTTAAAACAAAAAATCAAAGGCCTGAGTCAAAGCTTCTACCAACGCTCTGTAACCCAATGATTTGACGTAGGTGGCACATTCTTTCGTCGCTTAACCAAGTGGTTGGAGGCATGATCTTTAAGAATGCAGCAATCTCCTGAATTAGCGGTTTCGTCGTTTAACCAAGTGGTTAGAGGCATGATCTTTAAGAATGCTGCAATCTCCTGAATTAGCGGTAGCCCTCCTTGATTTGAGATGTTCCCGCCGCGGAGGGATTAGTCTCAAACTAATCTTTTTTTTTAAAAAGAAAAGTTTAGTTATATCAGAGCCTTACCTATTTAAGGCGCTTTTATTCCTTTCTTTCTTCTGCTAAACCTTAAAAATTGTAAAGTCTTGGGTAACATTATATATTTAGTTAATAGAGCCACTAAAGTTACTCTACAAAGGATTCTTTACCCTTGCTTTATATGGCAAGTGAAGAAGATTTTTGGCGTTGGAGCAGAGAAGAGATTAAAGGAGAGGCTTAAAATCGTCGAAGCTTACAAGGACGAAGCAGTAGCAACATGCAAAGAAGCTCCATCGGATGATTTGTTATCTAGATTTATGAGGAAAAGAGACATTGATGGAAACCCTTTTCCAATCTTCGTTCTTCAACTGATTGCTCTAAACTTTCTATTTACAGGTTTGTGGGACGTGCTTCCAACTACAAGGACAGTGCAACAAATGATGGATGCAATGGAGAGTATGATGGAGGATCCTTTAGTGTATAATATCAGTTGGTATTGGTGAGGAAGACTGGCCAACCAAGAGCTACGACAAGTACACCTGCAGGATCGCGTTACCAAAGAACATAGAGTATGAGAAGATAAAGGGGGAAGTTAAAGACTGGGTCTTGTACATTACCGTTCCTAAAGCAAGCATTAGTAGCAAAATAAGAATTATTCACCAATTCAGAGAAGAATTATCCACCAATGATGCAAGTGCAAGAGGGATTAACCCGATTTGGATTGATTGGGTAGGGAGCTCAATATTGCTGAGCTAGTGAGTGTGACCCGGAAGAGAGATAAGGAGAGGAAGAAGAAGAAGAAGAAGAAGAACAAGGAGAAAGGAGAGAATCAATTTCTGTTATTCATCATACTCTCAACAGGTACTGTCACTTGCCTATAACAATACCAATCGTACTCTAGCACATACACGTGTTCTTTGCTAAGTAACCTTACTGCTTGGTCATACTAGCAAGCTATTACTACTGGACTATGATACAAACAGAGACTCTCGGTAACTTGTAATCAAACAATGAAATGCAAAGGAGAAGGGAATTTCTTATTAGCAGCAATTCGTGCAAGGATCTTAAACACGATTACAACCAATAAACTAGTCCGTAAGGAGTGGACAAAGCTCCAAGAAACAACAATATCATTTCGTATCCCTAAAGATAAAACAGAACAGCTATTTAAACAAAATGACTAAGCAAACTAATAACTAGAATTCTGGAAATGTGCAACAAATAGCTAGAAATATGGAAATAATGGATAAAGTGGAGTAGTGGCTAAAGTGGAGTAGTGGCTTGTTCATGGAGCACCGACAACCAGTTCTTCAGTTGTTAATCCTATTCCCAACAGCTGGCAAATTGAGACTTGGTCAAAAGATGGTTGTCTTCCACGTGTCTTTCTTCTCGCATAGGTCTTCAAAGGTGGATGTAGATCTCTATCAATGCATCCCCCCTGGAAAGTCACCTTGTCCTCAAGGTGAAAAGAAGGAAATTGCTCAGCGAGCAAATCATAATTCTCCCAGCTAGCTTCTTCAAAGGGACGATCTGCCCATTGAACTAAGAGTTCCAAACTAGGAAGACCACCTTCTTTAATCCAGCGATGGGAAATGATCTTGGCTGGAGACAAAAGAAGCTCCCAATCTGAATTAAGGGGGAGATGAGCTGGCGGTGAAGTTGGAACTTGTCCTCTAGCAGGTCGTAATAAAGAAACGTGAAAAATAGGATGGATTTTGGAGGAGGCAGGAAGTTCTAACTCATATGCGACTGGTCCAATGCGACGAACCACCTTGTAAGGGCCAAAGAATCGTGGGGAGAGTTTCTCATACCTTCTCCTAGCAAGAGAATGTTGACGAAAAGGTTGGAGGCGTAAGAAAACAGAATCTCCCACATTGAATTGCAACTCCCTTCTCTTAGAGTCAGCTTGGGCCTTCATTCTGGACTGAGCTTTTAACAGGTTTTCTTTCAACAATTTGAGCATATCATCACGTGCAGTGAGTTGTTCTTCAAGTTCAGCAATACGGGTTTCTCCTTGGACAAATGGATGAAGGGCTGGTGGGTCTCGACCATAAACTATTTTAAACGGAGTAGTTCCTGCTGAAGAGTGAAAACCAGTGTTAAAAGCGTATTCTGCCCACGACAGAAATTTACTCCAGTTATGTGGTTGTTCATGAGCGAAACATCTTAGATAGGCTTCTAGACATCGGTTAACCACTTCAGTTTGCCCATCGGTTTGTGGATGGTAAGCAGTGCCCATTCTTAATTGTGTGTGGCTCAACCTGAAAAGTTCTTGCCAAAATGCACTGAGGAAAATGACATCTCGATCAGAAAGTATTGACCTTGGGATGCCATGGAGTCTCACAACCTCTCTGCAAAAAATGTTAGCAATAATCTTCGCAGTAAACGGATGAGACAAAGGTATAAAATGTGAATATTTGCTGAGACGATCTACAACCACCAATATTGTGTCAAACCCACTGGATTTAGGAAGACCAAGAATGAAATCCATGGATATATCTTCCCAGATTTGGTTTGGTACTGGCAGGGGTTGTAAGAGCCCAGCAGGCGCCAAAGATTGATATTTGTTTTGCTGACATATTAAACAATTTTGAACAAATACTCTGACATCCTTTTTCATACTAGGCCAGAAAAAATTAGAAGAGAGTCTCTGTAGAGTTTTCAAGTAACCCCCATGTCCAGCAGCTGGTGGAATATGTGATTCAGCCAATAATTTTTCACGGAGAGGACTATCAGGAATTACCAACCTATTTTTGTAGTAGAGTTTCTTGTCTACCACTTGGAACTCAGGATTCTGATTCTCACCTGTTGTAATTGAATCCATAATGTTCTGAGTGTAAGGATCTTGTTGGAGAGCCACTTGGAGGTCCAAAAAATCAAGAGAAACTGGAAGAGCCAATGCCAATAATTCTGCATGTTGTGGATGTCGAGAAAGAGAGTTAGCTCCCTTATTTTCCTTACCCACCTTATACTTGATGGAGAAATCGAATGGCATTAACTTCATGAGGAGCCTCTGTTGCATATGAGTAGTAATTCGCTGGCTGAGCAAATATTTAAGGCTGTAATGATCTGTAGTCACAAAGAAATGCCGCCCTAATAAATAATGCTTCCACTTCTGAAGGGCAAGCACCAGTGCAAGCAGCTCTCGTTCATATGCTGATTTCAGTCGATTTGAGAAGGAAAACCCTTTACTGAAGTAAGCAATTGGATGTCCATTTTGAAGAAGAATGGCTCCAATACCCTCGGCTGATGCATCGCACTCTACTGTAAATGGTTGATTGAAGTCCGGCAATTGTAATACTGGAACAGTGGTTAAAGCTTGCTTGAGATGTTGAAAAGCAGTGTCAGCTGCGGAAGACCATTTGAACCCATTCTTCCCAGTCAAAACAGTGAGGGGTCGTGCGATAATCCCATAATTTTGCACAAATCTCCGGTAATACCTTGTCAACCCCAAAAATCCACGTAGTTCCTTAACATTTGAGGGGACTGGCCAATTCATAACAGCTTGTATTTTCTCCTGATCAACTCCAACTCCTTGGGATGACACCACATGACCCAGGAAAGAAATTTGGTTTTGGGCAAATAGACATTTGGAAGCTTTTGCAAAAAAATGATGATCCTGGAGGAGTCTAAGGGCCATCTGAAGATGGTTAAAGTGCTGTTGGGGAGTTTTGCTATAGATTAAGATATCGTCAAAGAAGACTAGGATAAATTTTCGAAGGTAGGGCCTGAAAAGATCGTTCATTACAGCTTGAAAGGTAGAAGGGGCATTTGTAAGGCCAAATGGCATGACCAAGAATTCGTAGTGGCCAGAATGAGTTCGAAAGGCAGTTTTGGGTATGTCGGTAGGGTTGACGCGAATCTGATGATAACCAGATCGCAGGTCAATTTTAGAAAAAATGGAGGCACTGTGTAATTCATCAAGAAGCTCATCGATGTTCGGGATAGGATATTTGTCAGGAATGGTAATCTGATTGAGGCTCCGATAGTCAACACACATACGCCAAGAATTATCCTTCTTCTTGACTAGAATAACAGGACTGGCGAATGGACTAGAACTGGGGCGAATGAAACCTGATTGCAACAAATTAGAAACTTGTGTTTCAATCTCTGATTTTTGGAAATAGGGGTAACGGTAAGGTCTGATATTTGGTGGTTTAGAGTTTGGAAGTAGGGGAATGGAATGAGTATGGTTGCGGAAAGGAGGAAGGGTAGTCGGCTCCTGAAAAATAGCTTCAAAACCCATCAGTAGAGATTGAATATTCAAATTGGGGTCTAGAAGAATACCAGATTTTCCACTCTGTTTGGAGATGTATTGAAACGTGGCCTCTGTGGAAACTTTGTGCGGAACTCCTTGAAGCTTATATCGCTTCCCATTCAGACTAAAGATTAAAAACATTTCGTTCCAATTTGCCTGGACAGTCTTCAAGGATGCAAGCCATTGAATTCCAAAGACCAAGTCGGCAGCCCCAATTGAGAAGGGATAAAAATCTTGAGTAATAGTCAAACCAGGTAGCTGCACAGAAATATCGCGGCAAATCCTATTGCAGCGAATCACTTCACCATTTCCAATTTGAACCCCAAAAGAAGATATAAATTGAACAGGAAGAGCAAGTTCCTTAACCAACTTCTCAGCCACGAAATTGTGCGTTGATCCACTGTCTATTAAAATGAGGACTGACTTTTTGCCTATTGTGCCCTGTAGCTTCATCGTGGTACCCGCAGTCTTCCCTAGAATGGCGTTGAAACTGATTTCTGCTAACTCTGAACTCATCGCTAAGTCCGGGTCCACATCGTCGCCATCTAGCTCACCATCGTCGTTGCCTTCATTTGATTTTCCAGTTGCATCCTCACCCTCCGTGAGTTCCATCAAAGAAAATGAAGTTGGTTTGCACCTATGTCCTGGAGCAAACTTGGCGTTACATCTGAAACAGAGCCCTTTGGCTATCCGATTTTGCCTTTCTGCCTCCCATGGACGAGCTTGGGTGGTTGCTGAAGTGACTGGGTTGTGGGTTCTAGAATCGTGTGGAGATGGTATAGGGCTGTTACTTTTTGCAGTAGTGGAGAAATGGGTAAGGGGAGTATTGCGCACGTGTGTAGTCAAATGGGGTACTTTGGTTGTGCGGCTGGTGTTTAATTTGGCTTCAAATTCAAGGGCAAGGCTCATGGCTTTGTAAATGGTTCTAGGTTTGTGAATTCGGACATCAACTTTAAGTTCTTCTTTCAGCCCATTCAAAAAGACTCCTAAGAGACAATGTTCAGGCCAATTCTTCACACGAGATGATCGCCTCGCAAATTCTTGTCGGTATTCACGAATTGATCCAGTTTGCTTGATGTTACAAAGAAATTCATCTGGATTTTGGAATTCAGCGGGGCCAAAATTTTCGTAAAATGCTTTGATTAAATCCTCCCAATATACTATTGTTCTGTCACTGTTGATCCATGCAAAAAGATCAAGGGCATCGCCTTCTAGATACATGGCGGCAACATCTACTTTTTGGTCTTCAGGAGTTTGGTAGCAGCGGAAATATTTTTCTGCCTTCAGAATCCATCCCTTTGGGTCTCCTCCCTCATATTTTGGAAAATCTATCTTTGTGGTTGGTCGACGTACAGGGAAACGTTCCCAACCTTCACTCTCGATAGCTTCATCCTCATACCATGGCCCTTTGTTTCTGTCAGCACCGGCTTTGGAACTTTCTCCATAAGATTGTTTACTGGCCTGGTTCTTCATGGCTGCTATTTCCTCTGCCAAAATATCTACTTGATCGAGTTTTTGCAATTTAGTGGTGATGGTAGCAAGCTGTTCTGCAATAGTTTCAGTGGAGGGTTGCATGTTGGAAGCGTGCATAGAAGATCGCGTACTTACTGGCATAAAAGGGTTTAACTGTTGTTGTTTTGAAAAGAAGGATCGTGGCTGCTCTGATACCAATGATACAAACAGAGACTCTCGGTAACTTGTAATCAAACAATGAAATGCAAAGGAGAAGGGAATTTCTTATTAGCAGCAATTCGTGCAAGGATCTTAAACACGATTACAACCAATAAACTAGTCCGTAA
>JAOSBP010000003.1:22705111-22717928 GCA_027563825.1 Erythroxylum mucronatum
GTTGTTGAGCCTTTGAAAAACCACATACTCTTTTCACCCCTGTTTCTATATACTTTCTCACTCTAACTTCATCTCTCTAAAATTCCAGTAGCATAGCTTTTAGTTTTGTACATGATAGATAGATAACGACTACAAATATGGCCAAGCTGTTTACTAAAAAATGAATGCAAAAATTCTCAGCTTTTATTGAACCAGAGTTATGGTCGATGCATGGCTTCCTATGGATTCTCTCCGACGCAAGATTAAGAACAACCCCTTTACATAAAATAAACATCTATGTGAAGTGGCTTCTAAATTATTTGTTATTACGTAGTCTCCGACGATGTTCTACCTATCGGTTCCTTCTTGACGGCTGGATCAAGCGTCACATATTCTATTGACTCCATTAGAAGGATGAAGAGCCTTTGGGGTGAGGATTGTCTCAAATTCAAGCCTGAAAAAAAGGTGGCTATCACCGGAAGGTGACAGATATGAACCACCTTAAGATGGCTATAAAATTGTAGCATTTAATGCTGAACCAAGGACTTGTGTTTAGGCAAGGACTTGGTACTTGCAAATAGAATCCGGATCCTCTATCCAATATTATGATGTTTTATTCTGTCCTATAAATCTCAGTCATTCATTTATGTGGGTCTTGCATAAATAAATACAGGACCCGCATAGATAAATGATTGAGATTTATGGGACAAAATAAGATACCATAATATTGGACAGAGGATCCTGTCCCTTGCAAATGAAGTCTGTGACCTCTGTTGTGCTGCTTTGTTACAAGTTGTCGCCTATTCCCGGACACCGAGTGGAACGGAAGATTTCTCTTACGTTGTTCATGAAATAGGCTTCATGTATTTTTTCATTCTCGTATTTTTGCATGAACTGGGCATCTCTTTCCAGAACTGTTCCTTGCTTTGCTCAGAGAAGTGACAGTAGTCATTCAATCATGGAAGATCATCGACGGTATTGTTTCCTTTGAATGGTGTCATCATTAATCTGCTTTTTTGTTTTCCCAAACACACCTAAATAAGAAAAGAAACGTCAAGGTGTCCCACTTTAATAAAAAATATAAAAAAATCCATGACAACATTTAACCGAGAGAGACCTAACTTGTTTGTTAACTGTTCCTTTCGGGAGTTGTTTTTGAATATTTTCCAAATGTTAGAGTTTATTTTAAATATTTTCCATTCGATATTGAACGCTCCAAAATGTTAAGGTCCAACTTATACTTCAGTGAAAACGTAATGGGCTAAATTGCCCATTTGACCTAAAGTATTGTAATGCTTAACATGTTTTAAACATTTATTTGAAAGTTTAATGTAATATATTTACTTTAGAACTTTCTTATTTGATATTTATACTTGTTTATGCATGACATATAATGGATTGATTTTTTTGCCTGTTAAGCTTATTTATATGCTTTATTATATTTGCATATTGCATCTTGTAGCGGTCGGTTTTGCCACTCATGAAGGTATAACATTGTTTATTTTCTTTAATATTTGTACTCTTATTTTTGTTGAGTATTATAACCTATAGAGGTCAGTTTTATCACCCTTTATATTATAATGTTGCTTTTAATGCTTTATTCACGTCATGTTATTTATTAGATTTGTGAAGAAAATATTTAAGATCATAGAAGTAGAAAAAAATGTTTTGAATCAAGATCAACTCAACATTAAATGTTTTGAAGCAAGAACAACTCAACATTTTGAAAACTCTAGAGCAATTCCTAATCAAGCTAGTAGCATTAAATTTGGTAGAAAGATAGGATTTACTCAAAAGCCTAATAATGAGACTTAACATTTACAAAGAGTACTTGATCCTTTTCAGTAGAGCTTAAGGATCTACTTATAATTTATCCCTTTTGAATCTCGGGACCCCTTGATTAAAGTGGGCCTTTAAGTGAGCTTTCTTGAAAATGCACCTTTGATTTTTAGATTTGAGCCACTTTGAACCTAAAGTTTAAGCCTTTGTTATCTTAGAGCTTTTATCAAAGTGACTTTTGTTATTTCTCCTATGAATCCTCTTGCTTCTCCCCATTGGTATCATATCTCACTTAAAGATTCATTTTAGCAAAGAGGACTCAAGGCTCAAATGAGATAAATCATAAGTAAATATTTAAGGTTTACTTAAGATTTTTAATTTGTCTTTTTATCTTTTCAATACTTTTTGACTCTTCCCAAGATCCTATTGGTCTAACTTCGTTTCTAAGTTGGTTTGAAAGGATAATGTTCTTGTTATTATTACGGACCATTATATGAGCTTTAAGTGTTGTTCTTCTAACCTAGAAAGGTCTTTACCTAATACTTTTATGAATTGTTTTGATAAATATTGAGATAACATGAATAAAACATTAAAGCATTTAAACAAATATGAAATAAAGAAAATATGATTAGCATAAATTTAAGCAAATCTTGAATACTATAACTTGATGGGCTGCAGAGCCGACTATTGCAAGTTATAATATTCAAGGAAAATAAGAGCTAAAATATTAAACCAAATAAACAATATTGCACTTTAAACGGTGGCAGAGCTGACCGTTACAAAATCCAATATACAAATATAAATAAAAATATCAAATATTAAAGCACATAAAAAAAGCTTGACAGGTGATAAAGCTAATCCACTACAAGTTATGCATAAGCAAGTGAAAATATCAAATAAGAAAGTTTTAAGGCAAATATCTCACATTTAACTTTCAAATAATTGTTTAAAGCATATGAAGCACAATAAGGCTTTAGGGTTTTGTGGATTTGAAGAAGAAAGAATGGGGGCTTAAATAGGCTTTGATACAAAGCTTCCGTAGAAGCTCTATCTTGGGGGCCTTGGATTTTGGTTTTAGGCATGAGGCCACGGCTTTAAAGAAGAAAGAAGGCCATTTAAGCTTGTTTCCATGCTTGGACTAACATGTTGGAAGAAGAAAAAGGCTTTGAATTGGAAAAACTTGTTCTCCTCTGTTTTAAAATGGCTCATTATATAGGTTCTTTCATGTCCTTTTTGGTCTTTTCCTTGATGTATGTCTTCATATGGTGTTTGTCCACCTTGCCGAGATCATCTTCTTAGTCCTCCTTACTGTAGGTTTTAATTCATTTAAAATAATTTCATTGTTTTTACAATTATGTTCTTATATTTGGGCTTATACTAATAGTGCTAACATTATATAAATCAAGTTCACATTACATAGATAAGGCTCTCATGTACCACCCACATACTCCCTAGGAGGATATGCAAATGCCACACAAAACACAACGAAAACATGCCAAACATTCCAAAACACTTTCATAATCTTAAGCAAACATACATTACATATCATTAGATGTTGTTTGAAAAATATAACATATCATGCAACGATACTTATCATAATACATGCCATAAATTCAAAAGCCATCCTATATTAAGGTTATTACAAACCATCAAACAAAATACAAATTCCAATATGTCCCATTACATTAAATACTTCACACAAAAAAACAAACTAAAAATATTTCCAAAACAAAACACAATCTTCTTGGCCACTGCAGTTGTCTTTGTCCTAGTCTTTAAACCTTCTTATCTGAATCTACACAGAGGCAAAATCATCTTGTTAAACATATAACTTAGTAGGGAATAACTAAACAAGATATAATATGGTGATTGTTTCTAACAGTCGTTTAACATTCACATGCACCGAATCATTGTCAAATCATATACAACCTTTAATTGTTCAAATTAAAGAAACAGCCAACATTATTTGCATAAGAACAAAACATAACATATCAGAACATGATATACTTGCTTCAGAGCAAAACTTACAAGTGTTCGGACAGAATACCATAATATCAAAACATAACTTTAAGGTATCAGAACATAACTTGATTGTGTCAGAACATAACTTGATTATATCAGAACATAATTTAGCTATTTCACAACTGAGCTTAGCTTATATTAGAATTGAACATATATCAAAACACAAAACAAGTTAGACTACTAATCCTTTTTACAGAAGTGGGTAATGGGACCATAACAAAAGATGTCATGATTGGTATCATAGAACAGGAGAGACTTATGTCTCAGTATCAGAAGACACTGTTGTATCAAATATCATGAGACATTGAAGGGTCGATATCAGGAGACACCGAAGTGTCAATATCAATAGACACCGAAGTGTTACAGAAGTTGCTGCAGACCCTTTTAGACATGCCTATTTACATACAACTAAGACTTGGTAATTTTAAAACAAAACATTTAGCATTTCAAAATCACATGTAAAAGATACAATGCATATCATATGACTTATTCTATTTTGTTCACATAGGATATAATCATTCACATTTAATCAAACTTAACTTGTCTTGTGAACATAAACATTTGTAATAATGCACCAATGAATACATTAAATAATTACACATTACAATTTAGTCACACAAGTTCCCAATTCACAAACATTCACAAATAACACATTACTCCTGTTCTTTAAATCAATAAGCATTCATAGGTAGACTTCTTTCCTTTAACAACTTGTAAGTTCCAAAATTAGATACTTTGTTACCTAATAACACCTTCTTTAAGTTATTACTTCAACTAAAAATCCAAATCTTATTCAACCTTTAATTAACTTATTTCATATAAAACTAGGTTCATTTTACATTACTTCCATTCAACACACCTTCACCAAAGTCCATCAATTTCACTTCAATTCTACCTTCTTCATGCTTCAATACCTCATCAAATTCATGTCCAAACTAATTCAAAAATCATTCATAAGGCAGCTCACAATCCATTATCTTTCATGCATAAGAATTCAAAGCAAAAGCTATCAACAACTACCATATTCCAGACCCTAATTCATCATTAATTCAATTCATATTCTATCCATTTCAAACATCACATAATTCATAACACAACATGCTATCAAGTTTAGAATTCCCTTACGTTCTTAACTTCAAAGAACAACTCCAAAGAAGCAAGCCAACTATTCTTCCAATCAACCGTACATAGCTCCTGGACCAAGGTGCAAATTTCAGCACCAACAAAAAATAACACAGAAAATAGCAAGACTTACTTCTTAGTGCAGTTACTTATAAGAACTCTAAGTGATGATGATTCAAATTGAAGCAAAAATCCAAAAATTATAAGTGAAAGAGAGGATTTCGGTGGTGAGATGAGAGAAGAGAGATGAGCCATAGAAGAAAGTGAACAGCAAAAACAAAGCCAAAGTTAGAGACATGCCATGTGTAAGATGACTCATCTTGCTTTAGGGACACTTATTACATAAAGACACAAACTACATGTCCTCTCCTTAGCTAACACACATGTTCTTCTATGAGGCTGCCAAATGCCACCAATATATTAGGACATTTGTCTCTCACTTATTGTTGCCACTTGTCAATTTATTAACTATGCCATTTGTCAATGCATCAGCTATACCAAATGTTACTAATTCATAGGCTTATTCATTCCAATTGTACCAACTTATCTTGCCACTTGACATTTTCCTAATCCAAATATCCATTTTAATACCTTAATTCTCTAATGGTGTTAATTAATTCCAAATCACTAAGTATGATCCATTAGACCAAAACTCTAGACATATGCAATTCACAATCATATCATAAATTCCTATCATACATGTACTTTCATGAGCATGTAACATTCAAACTAGGGTACAATTTGGGGCCTTACAATTCTCTCTCCTTAAAAGAATTTCGTTCTTGAAATTCATACTTGATAAAAACAAGTTAAAGATACTGAACCCTCATGGTCTCTTCTGATTCCCATGCTACTTCCTCGAGTCCATGGTGTTGTCAGAGTACTTTCCTCAAGGTATTTGCTTGTTCCTGAGTTGCTGAACTTCTTGGGCTAAAATAGACACATGCCTTTCTTCATAAGTCAAATCCGGTTGTACTTGAATTTCTTGCATATGAATCTTATGTGTATAATCTAACCAATATCTTCTCAACATTGAAACATGAAACACATCATGTAACTTGGTTATCTCTCCAGGAAGGGGTAATTGATAAGCTACTAGTCCAACTCTCTTAAGAATTTCATAAGGACCGATGTATCGTGGATTGAGCTTACCTTTCCTCCCAAATCGAAGTATGTGTTTCCATGGTGATACTTTCAAAAATACCTTTTCTCCTACTTGATACTCAATATCTCTTCTTTTTAGGTCAGCATAGGATTTCTGCCTATCACTGGCATCTTCTAACCTTTGTTGGATAATATGAACTTTTTATTCAATATCTTTCACAATATCAGGCTCGATCATCTTATTTTCACTTAATTCTGTCCAACACACTGGAGTTCTACACTTCCTACCATATAAAGCTTCATACGACACCATATCAATACTAGTCTGATAACTGTTATTATAAGCGAACTCCATTAGGGCAAGATAGTTATCCTAACTTCTCGAAAATTCTAACACAACTTCAAAGCATATCTTCTAATATTTGGATAACCTGTTCAGATTATCCATCTGTCTGGGGATGAAAGCGGTACTGAACTTGACTTGAGTATCCAAAGTCTTTTATAGACTTTTCCAGAATCTTGAAGTAAATTGAGGATCACGATCAGAAATAATAGATACTGGTACCCCATGCAACTTTACTATCTCATTCACATATATATCTACAAGTCTATTTAAGGAATAATTAGGACGAATAGGCAGAAAGTGAGCAGATATGGTGAACTTATCTACAATCACCCATATAACGTTATGCTCCCTCTTAGTGAGAGGAAGTCCAGTGACAAAATCTATGGTAATGTTATCCAATTTTCATTGAGAAGTTGAAATTGGATGTAACAAACCAGATGAAACCTGGTGCTCAGCTTTAACTTGCTGACATGTCAAACATTTGGACACATAGTCTATGACATCATGTTTCATACCTGACCACCAATGGCATCATTAAGAATTCATAATGTCCATAACGGGTCCTGAATACAGTCTTTGGAACATTCACATCCTTTATCCGAAGTTGATAGTATCCTAATTGTAGATCTATCTTTAAAAATACTCCTGCATCTTTCAATTGATCAAACATATCTTCTATCCTTGGCAACAGATACTTATTCTTCACTGTGACTCTGTTCAATTACCTGTAATCGATACACATTCGGAAAGTACCATCTTTCTTCTTAACAAATAGAATTGGTGCTCCCCAAGGTGAGGCACTGGGTCAAATGAACTCCTTATCTAAAAGCTCTTGCAACTGCACTTTCAACTCCTTCAATTCAGTAGGAGCCATCCTATACAGTGCTTTAGATATAGGAGCAGTGATAGGCATAACATTAATTGTCAACTCCATTTCCCTTTCAGGAGAGAATCCGAGTAGCTTTTCAGGAAACACATATAAAAATTCACTCACCACTGGAATATCTTGCAGTTTAACACTCTCTTCTTATAATCAATCACAAAAGCCAAATAAGCTTCACATCGCTTCCTAAGGAACTTCCGAGCTTACATAGCAGATACCACACTAGCCAGAGAACAAGTGCGAATGCCATATAATATCATTTTAGGTTGATCAGGTTTCCTAAACACTACCATCTTAGCATTATAGTCAACTACTGCCTGATGCTTGGTTAACCAATCTATACTCAAAATCAAATCAAATTCATGAAAAGGCAATTCAATTAGATCCACAACATACTCATTTCCTTGGATCATAACATGACAGTTTCTATAGACCTTATTAACCAACACACTACTACCCAAAGGACTAGTCATATTAATGTCATAATCTAACTTATATACATGCGTCTTTTTATTAGACATTTATGCAATATAGATATGAGAATAAGTGGATCTAGGATCAATCAAAGAATGCATTTTAGAATCAAAGAGAGAAACAGTACCTACAATAACCTCAAGTGCATCCTGATTCTCACGAGCTTTCAAGCATAAGCTCGAGATGGAGCAGAACGTATAGCAGGTCGATCAACAGTTTCTGAATGAGTACTCGGATTAGGTTTGATCTGACTAGATCCTCTACGACCTCTAAATACTTTTCCTCAAGGAAACCTTATTACACAACCTGATTGGAATAATTTTAGTCCCTCATTCACTTTTTGTGCAAACTTGTTTCTAACCAACCTTAGCTTTAAATATTTTGTTATCAGTGTAAGATCATAAGAATTATATTATAATTTTGACTATTTTCTTGATCAATCCTTTATAAAAACATAAATATGAGCATTAAAACACCTACATAGAGTTGATTATAGTCTTGATCAAGAGGCTTCTACTAACTATGGATAGGAACACAATAGTTCATAAGTTGATTCACTTTTTATATCCTTTCAACTAAAGATATGCACTTCTTATAAAGTAACTTTCTCACGACTATAGGTAGCCCTAGATGAGTAAAAGGAGGTTACTTCACCTGCATACCAATTAAGGCAAATAGTCTAGTTGATTGACAAGGTGCTTAATTGGATAAAATAATTAAGCTACAACCTCAAACTCACTCTTAAAAGCTAAAAAAAGATGAAATCCTACTTACTCTTCCTTCTTTCCTCTCAAGAACTGAAACCTCTCTTTTTTCTCTCTTTGTTTTCATTATTTCTCTTCTTTCTCTCTTATTTTCGGTTTTTTCTTCCTCCAACAAATAAGACAACATTTTCTTCTTCCTATTCTACCCTTAATTAGTACTAAAACTCTACTTTACCCTTTCTTTAATGCTTTATGGCCTTATACCCGTAAGTGACTTGCCTAAAATGCCCTTAAACATTCTTACTACCTTAACACTTTTAATTCAACTAACCCATGAAATAAATCTTATTAATATAGACATAATAATTAACTCCCAAAAATTTACCTATCCAAACCTCATAATTAATTTAAATCATGCTTAACTCAACAAGAAAAATTTCGGGGGCCAACAAGTACTACTACTACTCCTACTCCTACTAGTCTACTGCTACTATTACTACTACTACTCCTCCTCCTCCTACTACTATTACTCCTACTGCTACGACTACAACGACTACGACAACTATTATTACTACGACTACTATGACTACCACAATTACTACAACCACGACTATAATTACCACTACCACTACCTGACTATCACTACCACCACCACTACCGCATACTACTACTACTACTACTACTACTACTACTACTACTACTACTACTACTACTACTATTACGTTGATTACGATTATGACTACGATTACGATTACGACTACGACTACGACAACTATCATAATTACGACTACTATTAATACTACTAATACTGTTGCTGCTGCTATTATTATTATCATTATTGTTATTATTATTATTACTACTACTACCACCACCACCACCACTACCACTACAAATATTTGCATTATTAAAATTATTATTATTAACGTTCTCCTTCTTTTTCATCTTTTTTTTATTATTATTATTCTATTTCTCTCTCTCTCTCTCTCTCTCTCTCACACACACACACACACACACACACACACACACCTTCTTTTTTCATATGGGTTATTTGATAACAGTCTCTCTATTAGTTAAGAGTAAGTTCATGTACTATTAGACCTCCCCAAATCTTGCGAATCAACGAGATTCATACTGGGTGTTATTGTTTTTGTTATTATTATGAAACAATGATGCTCAAATGATTAAAAAAATACTTATATATAGGTGTGAAAAATATCCAAATGATTCTTAATGCTAAAACCAATGAGAAAAATATTTTATAGAGTTCCAAGGCCACTAATAGTCGGATCCAAAATCCAGTTATTACATTAGTTAGTTATAAAGCACTAGTTGACTAGTTTAGCATATTAGTCAACTAATGTGCATTGAATACACAAATTCACTAACTGTTGAGACATTGGTCAACCATTAGACATATTGGTCAACCAATGTTTGCCTTAAAGGAACCACCTACTAATATTGGATGGTTAGAATTTCAAAAAATGACCCAATTACATGTTTAAACTACATTGGTTGATTACTATGTTATATTAGTGGATCAAATTGCATTTACACAAAATTTGCTATTTGTTGCATATTGGTTAACATAGTGGTCAACAAATATATCCTTTAAAGGGGCAATGGGTGATCATATCACCATATTGGTTCGACAAAATCACCTATTGCTTATTTAACTTACACTGATCGATTACTAACTTATATTGGTCGATCAATCCTCCAATAAACATATTATTATCAACTTCAAATTCCCAAACTTGAATTGTTTAATGAAATTATAATTAAAAAATCTTCAATTTTTGCTCTCAAAGACTATTTGAAGGATCAAGAGGCTTTTCTTTTAAAATCAAAAGCTTCAATGACTGTTGATGAATAAAGAAACACATGCAATAAAGTGATATAAAGCGTTTATGCATGGTGAGCTTTTAAGATCATCAAATTGACTAAATGCTACCACAATTAGCATTGCAAAATATGGAATGACTTTGATGTGCCTTGATCTCCTTTATTCTTGACTTGATCTTCATATTAACAATTGAAAATATCAACTTCATAAACTATCTTCTTGAGTTTATGACTACATCTTGTTTTTATATCGCTTCTCACCAAAATAATAAACTCATTGGTAATAATTATGTTTTGTTATCATCAAAATATCAATTAAAACCTCCCTTAATTTAATCGTTAGAGTATTTTTGTTTGTTATTGCAATCCATTATCATCCAATTTGTTTCAGTTTGTGACAATTTTTGATTGTCCAATCTTTTAAATTTATTTCAATTTGTGTAAATTCAAATTTATCCTTTCGTGGCAATTAATTATCATTCAATTATATTCGTGGCAATCCATTATCATCCAATTTGTTTCAGTTTGTGACCTTTTGGCGATTCTGATTCGAAGCTTTTTGCGCTACTTATTCTTGTTGACCATTTTATATGTTCACAGACTTGGACTGATCTTGAGTTTTATACTTTAATTTACAGTAAAATCAATTTGTGCGATTGATTACCAAAATAATGGTCTCTGTGCCGATGAAAAGGAACATATTCAGTCACAGTATCAGATTCTCTACCGGACTTGTTGGTGAAGAGTTCTAGAATCACTTTGCAATTGGCCCGATAAGTACGGTAATCTCAATCACAGATGACATCTCGTGTTCCATTTCCCTTACAGAAGGAAAAGGGATGGAGAAGTTAGCAAAGAGAGCTGAAAAAGGGTTGGAGAAGTTAGCAAATAGAGCTGTCAAGGCAGTATGGGAAATGCTCCCAGAAGAAGTCCAAAATTCACAACTTGAAGACGGTGATCATATCTATGTCTACAGGGCTGTACGTTACAGTCACCATGGTCTGTTGCTTTTCCTCTCAAATGGACTATGTTGTGTTAATTTCTTTTTGCAATTGTCATCCTCCAAGTAAGAGATAAGCCTCCACTCTAACTTTCATCATGAGTTTTATGGAAATATCATTTCCATTCCCTGAACAGTTAGTCTAATGGAAGTAGTGATGTTCCTTAATAACAGATCCATGGAACATTAACCTAGACTTGTCCGATTCGTACCAAAAGAGCTAACCCAGCTGAGTGTCTGACCCTTTTTTCTACTTGCTAATTTTCAGGAATATATGTAGGCCGGAAAGATGAACTGCAATATGTCATTCACTTTGCAAAGTTACCGTCCTGCACAAAATGTGGGCATAAAGAAAATCATGAAGTTAAAATTGTGATAACGTGCCTTGATTGTTTCTGCTATGAAGAGAACCGTCCATTTTCCTCATCATTGTATCGCTACAGATATGGAGCAGGCAGACTCTCTCTTCCTGGCACTTGCACCACTCTCGAACCTAAACCATCAAAAGAAGTTGTAACAGTTGCGTATAAAGTGCTAGAAGAAGGATTTGGCAAGTACCATCTTCTCTTCAATAACTGTGAGGACTTTGCAAGATACTGCAAGACAGGGACTGCTCATAGTTCTCAGGCCACTTTTGTTGCAAATTCAGCAGCTCTGGTTGGTGGTGCAGCTCTGGTTGGTGGTGCAGCTCTGGTAGGTGGTGCAGCTCTGTGGTATAAGAAAGAGAAGAGAAGATATAAGAACGTCCCGAGCGTAAGTGAGAATTGAAGCATGGCCCGGAGTCTATGGCGGTGCCAAAAAATGGGAAGATGTTATCGGCTTCGTATATTTCTACGCAATAGTTCTTAAGAATAAGAAGATGAGATTTCAACTCCTTAGCAATGCATGCATTATTTTTCAGGGGTATATTAATTAGAAAATCAATTACGATCGAATCACAAATACACTAAAAGAAATTTGTATAATCTCTCAAAAAAATTTAATTGAATAACTTGAAAAATATAAATCAAAAATTAAAATTGTAGAAATGAATCTAATTACTCAGGTTAACTATAATATATATATATATATATATATTTATAAGAATAAAGAAATTACTTAGCATAAAATAAACAAACAACTTAATAATAATTTAAAAAGAATAAGGAAGAGAGAATGTAAACTGATTTATAATGGTTCGATAAACAATCCTTGCTTACGTCCATTCCTAAGAATTTTTTAGATTCTACTATGATTCTTCTTTAAAACCGTGTGCAAAATCTTTTCTTGGCAATAAGGAAATATTTTACAATACTTTTTCATGGTGAATAGAAATCTCAGTACCATTTATAACACCCCAATTATAATAATATAATATTTCAAACAAATCTTAGAACTCAAAAATAACTTACTATTTCACTTGATAACTCTAAAGCGGCTCATTCACGTAAATATAAGATTACTACTACTACTACTACTACTATTATTATTATTATTACTACTATTACTACTATTACAAATATTCACATTATTAAAATTATTATTATTAATGTTCTCCTTCTTTTTCCTATTATTATTATTAT